>JAIPRL010001461.1:0-82404 GCA_025469235.1 Pemphigus obesinymphae | reverse complement strand
AATCAGAAAATATAATCACAGATTTTATGTTATATAATATATTGATAATGAATATTTTGAAACTAGTTATCACGATTATATCTATAATCGTGAATAAAATATTAGACAAATTGATAGCTGTTTAAAATTTATAGTTTCAACCATGGTAGATTATAAGTCGAGAGGCCAAGAATTAAGGCACTGGGGAGGCCGGTGCCCACTCTGCCTCCCCCGTAGACACGCCTATGATTTCTTATACTTATTTAATTTGACAGTTTAAGTGGAATTCGAAATGGCCTTTTTTAGTTTATCCTTAAAAACGTATTCTTTATGGAGGTTTAATGATATTTGGTTATAATAGTCACGTGTACGTCTTAAATATTGACTTTTATCTAATCCCCCTACCAAACGATATGATGTCCTGACACGCGTTTACTATTGGTGACCGGTGGTTCCCACTGGACCTCGTGGTACAAAAAAAAAAAAAAAAAAACAATAAAATACACGACAACTGTGATATTCTTCCAGTCACGGTAAATATACGGTTGGTTCGTATGTATATGTGTTAAAACGACGTTAAAGAGTTCCAAATCCCCGCAGCGCAGGACTACTCGCCGGCAGCTAATTTATCGTTACCTAGGTTTGGGCGTAGGTGTATAGAGGCCATATTTTAATGCCGGTTGGGGGAGGATAATATTCACGGAAAGTTATTAGTCAGAAGGCCTGTCAAATGAATGCGGTGTACCCGTGGACAGAGAGAGAGAGAGAGAGAGTTTCCATCGACCGGCTGTTTTGGGCACATCAAAATCATAATATTATAACCCATCAATCTTCGGCCCGCAACATCTGCACAGCCGTTCCATTAATTAACATATTATCATATAATATTTTGTGTGTGCCCCCCTCCACCTATACATATTCATACTTACGCCCCAATCATCCATCGACACCTCTATTCCACCTTTCCCACCACGCGGCGGAGAGTGTATACGTGGAGTGTTGTAAATTCCGCGTTTCCCCTTTCCGCTCGACCATTCGACTAGCCGTTTTTTTCGCTTCTCTATATTTCGTAACATCGATTTATCCACGTCAAAGGCCTCGGGTGGTGAATTTGTCGACAATACCGTATACTGGGTATATACCGGAACCACGACGACATCGTTTATAAACGCCCGCAGTGATCGACGGGAAAACACCTACGGAAAAAAATACCGCAAAAGTATACGTTTACCGTCGAGGAAGAAATATAGAGGAAAGAAAAAATTACACGTGGAAATACTACTAAAAAGTAAAAACCACAGTACTTTTCACCGAAAAAAATAATGTTCAATTGGATGTCAGTGTAAACAAATTTTCATCGAAAAACTCGTATTATAATGCAATTCTTAATTTTATCAACTCATAAACACCTTAGAAATAAAACGAAACAAAAAAAAAATTATAGATAATAATGTTATCTATATTGTTCCACGTAGTCGATTTTCATTGTATTAACTTTATATAAGATTTTTTTTACTAACTCATAAAAACTAATGTACATATCGAAAAACTAATTTCTAGAGCACTTGATAATATATTTATTGTATTTATAGTTTATTTTTCGTTTCATTTTTTTACAATATTTTTAAGTTGATATAATTAATACATTTATTAATGAAAAAGTTAAAGTAATAGTTTCAATATAATTTTATAAATACATAAAAATACACAAAAAAAATAAATAGTGATATGGAGCTAGGTATAATTTACTTTTTAAATGTAGGTAATAATCAAATAATTTTTTTTCTAATTTTTCGAATATTATTGCTTATATAGAATTCCATAAAAATTGCCACGTTAGAATCCTGATAATTCAGTTTTTATTTAATATAAATAAAATGTTTAATTTTGTTTTGTTTCCTTAGTTCTTTTCTATAGGAGGAACAACAAGTTAAATTTGCATTTATATTATTTGCGATTATTCATTATAAAAATAACAATATAGTTTTATAATTTAATTAAAATTTTGTATATATTTTTTTATAAAATATGTCTTTTATTAATTTATTTATTTTATCATATAAATTAAAATAATATTACAACAGATAAATATCAACAATATTATAATGACTACATATGCATAATTAGCAGATCTTGATTGATTACTTAAGCGATTTTTATCTATTATATTTTGCTAGGTATCTAAAATACATTTCTATAATTTTATTAGATACACATCTAAATAGATAATTTGTATTTATTAAATATTTCAATTCTATATTTTGCATAGAATTTGAAGTCATTTATATAATATGTGGGATAACATTACTATATTTCTATATTTGTATCATTACTATCAATATGTGGACAATTAATTTCATGGCGGTTTAAATATTGTTTAGAAAATTTGTCGTTAAATAATGTAATTTTTTAGGTATTTTCTTAGGTTATACCACTCTTCGGAATTTAATAATATTTATCAATAAATATATTAATTCCATTTATTTATAGTTAAATATATTTTCAATAATTCAATTATTGAAATAAATTTCCAAACTTATTATTACTCTTATTTTCCTTCGCATTTTATCCAAACTATTTAGCCCTATATTAGGCCATCCTAATCTAGCGATTCCCTATTACATATTTACAATTTTACAAAAAATAATTTGATAAGAAAGAAGCGAACTAAAAATTATATTAAATAATATATATATATATATGTATATATTACTGTATAAAATATCTTTGTCAAAAAAAAAAATATATAATGTTAGAAAAGAAATATTACTTACTAAACTACTTACTAAACATGGGTAAAAATTTTGATTCCTGATTATTTGAAAATTATATAAATGGTATTATTCATAACTTCTAATAATAATATAAAATATAAATATAATTAGTGCATATAATAATAATAATAATAATAAATCCTTCAATTTCACTTTATTACGGATTTGAAAATAGAAAATTAACCACAGAAATTACTGAGAAATATACATGTGATGGGTAACAAAACAAATGTATAAACAAATAAAATTTAATTCTAAATAATAATACCATTCATAGACATATTATAAATATTATTTCCGATAATTTATTAAATGCATTCTTGTTGATTTTTTCAAATCAACTATACTCCGGCAACCCTTCTGACCATCATAGGAGGAAGGTCGTGATTCAATAAAAGAAATAAAGCTGCCTTAATAATATAATACAATGGTAAAATTAAATTATGTAGTTATACCCGCATATTAATACCTTGATTTCTATCATATAACTACCACCGATTTCAATTCATATTTATTAATACCATTTTCTATTTTTGAACCATGACACTTCTTAAATTATATTCTTCTAATTTTCTAAATGATACTCTAAAATTTTCTCAACCAATACGGGGTTCATTATTGATTCATTCAAATAAAAGTTTACCTTAGATTTTATGCAGTTCTGTATTTTCTATAAATATCTGTAGGTTACAGGGATGAAAGAGACTGAGACGGTAAGATTAGTAAATATGTTGTTGAAAGCAGGTAGTGACTGAAAACGAGGTGGTGTATTATGGCGAGTAATATGAGGAAGGTGGTATGTATGGAAAATAGAGTTAAGTGGAAGGTTAGGACTAGGGTGGCCGACTCCAAATAGTTGGGAGAAAAGAAAAAAGTAGAGAAGAAGGAGTTTAAAAGTAAATATAATATTTTCAGGTGGAGGACACATGGACACGTGTTTGCTTAAATATTGACTAGGTTTTAAAATATGTTATAACTTATTTTTTAGAGTTAAAAAAAATATATATATTAATATAAATATTAAAATTTACATTTACAGTAAATATAAATAGCACATATTGACATAAAATATATGGCGTATACCAACCGTATACTAATAAAATCATCATACTCATTATATGCATTTCATATTTAATAATTTCATTTTTTTTTTGCAAATATTGTTATGAATCCACGAAGTATACTTCTGTACACGGTTCAAAAAATATAAGTATTATAAGTAATAACTTGAAAATAATTAATATTTTCAATGTTTAAAAGGTATTTTATCATATATTGCAAATATATTTTTCTATTTGTTCCATAAATATTTTGGTTTTAAGTACATCAAAAAAATAACATTTTGTACGTTTAATAAACGTTAATATTAGTAATAATAATAAAATCAAGTAAAAAGTTTTGTGAATTCGTATTCAAAACTTGAGACTTTATACATATGAATACGATTATTATAGATGGACATTTGTTATTTTAGGATGGATTATTAATGCTGATACACACTTATATTAAACGTAACTATATTGTCCTAAAACAACAATATATTATCTACCTAATGATATTCGTATCTATACATATTGTACTCGTATATAACAAAAACAAGTTGTTTTCGAGGTTAGGTTAAATACAGTTGATTGATACCCGTATAATATTATGTATACTTAAAAATTCATATAAGAATCGTTTTCAGTGTATAATTATTATTTATTTATTTATTTTATGGACAAATCTCCAATTTAAAATAGCAGTAATAACAATAACAATAGTAAATACAAGTAATAATTTAATGATAGATATGGATATACAAGAATAAATAAAATATAAAAAACAATAATAAAATATGTGTAAAAATATAGTCAATGACTATTTACAGTCATTATTAGTAGCAGCTCGTGAGTGAAATATCTAGTGGTGCACAACCAAAAAAATACTATGAATTAATAATAAATATATTAACAATATTAAATTATGTTATTTTCTCTAAAATGTCGATATAATGCTATAAAAACGAACGTGATGTAATTCATTTTATTAAGAATATAGGTACATACATTCATAAAAAACATTATTCAATTTATCTTATGCTTATATAACATAAATAAGTGATATCCTGATAATATCTGAAAATGGGTAGATAATAACTGCACCAAATGACAAATTTCGTTATGATGTACGACCACAGAATAATCAGTTATACATAGTTGGTGGTTCAAAAAAGTTTTCTGCATGATGCTATATAATTTACACTGTGTATTTTTTCCCGGAGAGAAAATAAACTACAATGGCGCGTAAGTAAATGGCGCATTGAACATGCATTATTCAAGTGTGCGCAACGGAAAGCGCTGTTGTAGTCGCGATAGTGGTCGTGACTGAACGGTGAACAGCCGGCCATCGAGGATACCGAACAGAACCAACAATATAGCTGTGCGATGCGTGATAATATGTACAATATTAATATTCACGAGCATGAAAATTAATAATAAAAATAATAAAAACAGCGATAAATAAATAATAATTTTATGTATGAAAACACTTAAATTTACTTAAATTTTAGGCAGTGAACGTGGGCCTATTCACGAGTCGCTACTGGTCATTATATATGATGATATTAATAAAGAAATTAAAAAAATAAACAAAATAGGATAAATAACTTACTTAAATAGATAATTTATAATATTATTGCAATGGGAAATTAAAATATTAATAGGATGATTTAACATATAATTTTGGGAGGTATGAGTAATATAAAATAAATTATTATTGCCAACGTTAAAATTATTAACTTTAACGTTTATAAAACATAGTCGAACGAGTCACCAATTGTATTATATTAGTAGTTTGTAGAGAAAAATGTTGTAGGCAGAAATTAATGATTCCATTTTTAGGATTCCTGGAATGTTTGCAAAGGAATTTATTTTGAATTTTTTTAAGTTGGTTATATATACTCCTCCCCTGGAACCATTCATAGGCATTGTTAACGTTGTTATGTTAATGTCTAATATTATTATTATCCTAAATTAATTTCACATATTTAAGTAATGAGCGGATGAGAGAGGTATAAAAGCATTTGAAGGTGAAGAGATTGTTGAATTCAGCAATTACGTTTAATCATACCATACAGTGGCACCCACAAAGGTTACAAGTAATGCAACTGCATGTGCTCTCAATAGGGATAGGGTGGTTACTGGTTATAGGGTGGTATTAAGGAATCTAATTTATAGTGTGGTATAAATCACAGTTTTATCATTTTTGTATTATGGATGATAACATAATTGCATGTATACGAAAAAAATGGATGGCAGCTTTGTCATAATAATTAGAACCAACGATAGACAATATTAAACTAAATAATTGGTATTTTAACATTTCATTCAAGCCTGTATTAATCTACTTATATTATACTAATATTTTATATTGAATCAGATGACATACTTATTTTTTATAGCTATTTATTTTTAATCCTATTTATTTATTTATTTTACGGCATTTTTAAAATAAAATATAAAAGTTTAACTTGAACTTTTCAAGTGTGTAAAGTTTATACTCCCTGATCAAACGCAAACACTTTCAAATTTATTGTAACCTCATTAATGAATACATTTTGATTAATATTTGATATACAATAAATTATATTTAATTGATTTATGTTTTTTTGAGTATGATATAACATGACATTTATTAACGTTTAAAGAGAGATCGTTTAAAGAGCACCATTCGTTAAAACTATTTAATTCTATTTGCAGGAGCTTAATATTTTTAATAGACAAAATGGACTTGAAGATTTTGACGTCATCGGCAAAAATAACAATGTGTGAATTAGTAAAAAAAAAAAAAAACTTCATAATTGATGAAAAAATTAAAGAGGAGAGGAGAAAGGTGATCACCATGATGAACTCCAGAGGTAATAAATATAGGGAATGATATAAAATATTAGATTTAACAAATTGAGTTCGTTGTGATAAAAGAGGATAATTTGTAATGTAAATTTTTATAAATTTATGAATTATGGTTAACTCTATTAATGGATTTTTTATAATTAGTGTAGATAACATCTGTTTGATGATGATTTTTAAAAAAGATTAATTTGGTGATATGATTATTATAATTAATTACGCACACAGAAATATTTGTATACGATTCCGTAAACCTTAATTACAATTAAAAATACATTTTATGGAATTTTATACAATTTCATGGAAACAAACAAATTTATATTCAATTAATCAGTATTTGGAAAGAACACGTTCTAATTTTTAAAAAACGTGAACGATTTTTAGTTCGTTCGATTAATGTTCATTTTACATTCAATATTGTACAAAATATGTAGTAATTTTTAGTGTTTATCTATCATAGATTTTAGATATCTAATATGATTCTACAAAATATCAATAATAATAATAAATTATTAAATAAAGATACAATTAAGCGTATTAAATGTAACAGTAATTTAAATATAGGTGTGCAAGTTATAAATTAGATTTTGTATGGGACTATGAATTTATATTCTGCATTTTGTAGGTAATTTAATTTTGAACATCTGTATAGACTTAAAATTACTATGGATTTATCATTCTATTAACTATATCTATATAGGTATATGTAGGGGCGTAGCCAGAATTTTTTAAAGGGGGGGGGGAGCAATAAAAAAGATTTTAAAATCAAATTTTTATTTCATTGTTTATTGATAAATATTTAAATAATTTATATTAATATATATATATATATAATATATTTAAATACCTCAAGATATCAATATATTTATTTTTAACTCCATACACTTTTTTTTTATGTATATACACATATTTTAAGAGCTAATATACAAGTTTGATTTGAAAAAAAAATTTGTTCCACCTTAGATATACTGTTCTTGGAAAATAAGTACTTATGGTCACGATAACTATATACTGCATTTTTTCCAAAATTAATAATATTATTCAATATCTTTTTGATTTCGGAAATTTTTGAAATTAAACTCGGTACTGGTGATC
This sequence comes from Pemphigus obesinymphae, assembly GCA_025469235.1. NCBI lineage: Eukaryota > Metazoa > Arthropoda > Insecta > Hemiptera > Aphididae > Pemphigus > Pemphigus obesinymphae. Next base: position 74,666 of record JAIPRL010001461.1, on the reverse strand, counting down.
GTCATCCACAAGGTTATTAGTTTCTATTTTCGGTTTTTTTGGTGCTGAGGAAGAAGAATTGTTATTCTTGATATTCGTTTTATTTTATTCCATAATTATAAATCAGTCGTTGATATCGATACAGAAGTAGCATAAAAAAAATTGAAGACGTGTTCAGGGAATAATCGCCTATGATGGACTGGTACTTTGTATAAAATAAATAATTAAGTCATTAGGCTAGGGTCACACGATCCGTAATTTCCGCATGCGGCAACATGGGGAATTTTGTATGCGACATGTTTTAACATGGAAACAGAATTCATTAAAATATACCCGTCCACATGACGCGGCACGGCGTTAAACTGCCGCGACTCGCCTCAACATGCTGTGGCGATTCCGGATTGCCGTGACCTGACACAGTTGAAAATAACATTATTTTAAATTAGGACCAACCACACGGTGCGATTATTCCATTTGCGATTATTTTTAATTATTTTTTTGTAAAAAATGTTCGACTATGAGAAAATGATTATAGAAATCGAAGCCCGGCTTTGTCTATTTGATTTCGGGTCAAAAGGCTATAGTGATAAATATCTAAAAGTCCAATCATGGAATTAAATTTCTGAACTAATCTATAGTAATTGAAATGAGCTTTTACAAAAAGATGAAAAAGGTTAGTTAAGTAACAGTTATTAAATTTTGTTTTGGTTTATTAATTTACAATTAATAAAATGACTATTATGCTACTAATTGTTTTATTATTACTATTATTATCTTAAATAATTTCAGGTATACACATTATTTCATTTTAAAAGTTGTTGTATTTTATTTTTTAAATAGTACAAATCAAACATCTTGTAATTATTATGTGTTATTTTGAATTCGTCAAATGACTGCCACTATTTATTTATTGACTGTTTAGGAAATATTAATATAATTTATTTGTTATACATAAAGTAAATAAGATATATTTTTTTTATTGTCATACCTTATTGTAATTGTACGTCTTTACTCTACACATATGGGTTTTCTCATATCGGTCTGTTTTTTAGTTAAATGAGGACGCATAGTTTCTAACAAGCCATCAAAAAGAGTTATAGACATTTTATAATATTCAAAAAATTTTTCAGGAAATTTTCGAAACGAACTATAAAAATTCATGAACAAATTCTCCTCCTCTCTTTCTGAATTGAGCGGATGCACCCAATACCTTCTTGTTGTAAACGGATTTGTCTCATCTAGTCCACCGGAAGCTTCCGCGGCACAAATAATATAAAAAGAAAATCGCTCATTATTAAAAATTCGTCTGAACTTAGCGCAAGCAGAACACGCTATGACTATGCTATGCAGGGCCATTGATTATCAATATATTGATTTGATACAAATATTAATATGTCAATAAACAAATTATATTTTGTCGCATCCGGCGGCGCCGCACCGTGTGGTCGAACTAGGCTGTTGCGGAATTTCCGCATTCAAATTTTCCGCTTGCGGAAATTACGCCACGTGTGGCCCGAGCCTTAGAGTTGTCACGTGCGCTCTTATATCAGTAATTTCCGCACACTACTCGTAATGTAGGTAAAAATTATTACCTATAAAGGTAAACAACTGAAACATGTCATATATATTGAACACTGAGATTATCATCGGTCAATTCTCTCAAATATATCATATATCACGGATAACATACATTTTATCATGCTATCTGTGTATATACTAATTTTATTATATATCCGTATGACGATATGTATATTCATATATCGATTTAATATTTTTGTTCATTTAATGTTGGTAAATCACCAATTATTTTACTGTCATTATTTTAGATTATGAGCGTAACGAGGTAGTTAGTATGGTTTTACAACGAACTATATGTTTATTTATTTATTTTTAACAAATTTTTGACCAGAAAGACCCGAGAGCTCTAGATGGTACCCTAAACATAGTATTTTTCGATTTTCCCAGTACAATCCTTGGGGTAGAAAAAAAACATTCTTTTATACGGTGTATATGGGTAGTTATATACTGTATACATACATATACAATGTATAAAATATATAATATACTTACTATATGTACTATACATACCTAGACTACATACCATACAGTGTATGACTTACTTACATCGTATATATACTTATACATTATACAATGTATACTGACATTTTAATATTATTATGTGATTTATATTTTATTATATTTGTTGGCTACTAAAGTGCGATTTTTAACTTATTGGAATTCAACAAAATGTGTATCTGGCTAAAATAAATGACATGTTTATTCAAATAATATACTATACCTAATATATACTGAAATAATATAATATAGGTATGATAAAATTAAAAAAATAAACTGTAACTCAAATGAATAAATTGAATTAAATTATACATTTTTAATTAAGTATACCTATCTGTAAATTTCTTCACTACCTTGTTTTACAATGATGTTTATTATTTTTTCTCTGTTAACAAATTTACCACCAGGAGTGCTCCGATATTTACAAGCTTACATAGTTTCCTGAAACAAATTTCATCTAGTTGGTACTTTAGAAAGGTCAGTTTTCGATTTTTCTCAACAGTTTTTTAATGCGCAAGGAAAAGCTACAAAAAAAATGAGGTAAAAACGGCAAATATACGATTTCGTCAAATCGAGATTTTTCGTTTCTTCGTAATTTCGAAAATAATAACTTAAAAATCTTGAAATTTACATCGTATATTTAATTTAGTAATATATTTACGATGATTAAGTTTTTTTTCAATTTTTTTTTTAATTTTAGATTTCGAGATTTATAAGTCCTAAAAAGTGTAATTTTGGGTTTTAAGGCCTGAAAATTTTACATAGCGTTAAGTTTACGTTACTCTAACTAAATCCAAAAAATCTCGAAAATCCGTAGTCATGATTTTTTTTTATTGTCATTTAAATTTTTCTGACATAATGATCAATTTTGAGGTATTTAAGTCCAAATAGTTGATAAAATAAGATTTTAAGACCTAAAAAAATTTAATATAACGTTAGTCGTGCAATGATTTAACTAAATTTAAAAAAAATTGACGGAAAAAAAGTATTTTAGATTCTGAGCATAGTGAGGGAGTTAGTCTTTTTACAATGATGTTTATTTTTATTTTTTATATTATATTTAAAGTTGGAAAATTGTTAGGACTTGGTGAGTATAAATTTTTTTTTTTTTAAACACATATACAATAGTTCTTTAAATTATTCTGATAATTTAAAATTATCGTTCATATTTCTTTAACCTTTAAGCAGGCGCATTTTGTACGACAATTATAAATTTATTGATATAACTTTTATTTACGTATGCCGATTAATACTGGGGTTTTTCCTATTCCACAATGACTTAAATGTTTTGAATATTTAGTAATTTTTATCTTTTCTTATGTATTTTTCAAATTATTATCGACGTATATATCAGTCAAGTTCGTCCGATCGCACGAAATGCGTCTCTTGCCTGGCCGTCATATTATTTTTTTCCTACAAATATTTTTCCTTTTGTTTCTTTTCATGTATGCTTTTATCACCTTATTATGACCGATATTGCGCGTATGTTGCAAGAATTGTCAAATGAAGAAGTAGTAGATAATCTAAGAGAATTTGATAGTGACAGTGATCTTAGTGATGAAAATATGATTACGATAAATTTGACAGTGTTTCGGAACAGAATATTTCGGATGAAGAAGTAGAATTAATGTACATAGATGAACTGTACTATACTGGAAAAGATAAGGTTAGTAAATGGCGTAAAACTGAGTTCACCAGTCAGTCGAAAACTAAAAAACATAATATAATAAAAACTTCCCCTGACCTCACATCTTATTCTAAAAATATTGAAAGTGAAATTGATTCATTCATGAAAATAATCAATTTGGATATGGTAGACGAAATCGTAAAATATACTAATATGTATATAAATGATAGAAAAACAACGCATAATTATTCAAGGGACAGAGACTGCAAGGATATATCTAGAAGTGGACTATTAGCATATGTTGGATTGTTATACCTAATAGGAATCAAAAAAAGACACCATACAAATGTTTTGGAATTATGGGCTAACGATGGAACAGGGATTAAAATTACTAGAGCCGTTATGCTATATAAGCGTTTTTTTATTTATAACACGTGGTTTAATATTTGATTACCGATCAACTAGAGCTGAAAGGCGTAAATTTGATAAGTTGTCAGCTATTAATTTATTTTTGGATTCTTTGGTAAACAAGCAAACCAGCAAAATATGGTATCAAAATGTATGCTTTATGTGACGCAAAATATTTTTACACGTTAAATTTTTAAGTTTATTGTGATAAACAACCAGAAGGGCCGTATTATAATTCGAATGCACCGATGAATATTGTAAAAAGGTTGATTACGTATATTGAAAAGTCCAATAGGAATCTGACCACTGATAATTACTATACAAGCATTCCTTTGGCTGAGTATTTGCTGTAAAAACAAATAATTCTTGTTTGTACACTAAAAAAAAAAAAATTATAAGAGAGATATTCTTCTAGAGTTTCTTCTTCATAAGAACAAAGCTGTTTCATCCAGTATATTTGGTATCCAAAAAGATAAAATTCTCACTTCTTACGTTCCTCGAAAAAATAAAACTGTTATATTACTTTCCACGATGCATAAAAAAGGAAACCTTGATAATTTTACCAAAAAGCCAGAAATAATCATGGACTATAATAGTACAAAAGGTGGTGTAGATACTGTCGACAAAATGTGTGCTACTTATACTGTGTCTAGAATTACGAAACTTTGGCCTTGTGTGATTTTTTATAGTCTAATGAAAATTGCCGGAATAAACGCTCAAGTTTTATATCCACTATCAAAACCGAACGATTCACTGAAACGGTGTAGAATTTTTCTAAAAAATTTGTCGATATGTCTAATGAAAGAACATCTTATTTCAAGATCCAAAATTAAAAATTTACTAATGGATGTATAAGTTTTTTTAAAATATTCGTTAATGCACAGCATTTAAAAATATTTTTTTATATATATTTCTATATACAAATATTATAAAACACACATATTTTGTTTTTAACACTGTGTTGTATATATATATTTAGATAGATTATAATACATATTCAATTTTTACATATATAAAAAACTTTATGTAATATTTTGGAGTAATTTTATATTTATATATACACACACCGGTACAAAATATTTCATAATAATTAAAATGTGTACGAAAATATTTTATAACAGTAAACAGAGCTGTTCAAACAGATTATAAGTTTAAATCAAACATAAGCATACTATGTTAATAAGAAAATAAATAAATCATACAAGTAATGTTTAAAAGTTAAACATAATATAATGTTACTTTCTATAATATGTTTTATTGTTAGTTATGTACAATATACATATGTACATTGTACAATATACATAATATGTAATATATAATATTATTAATTATGTTACGAAAATAAAGCTTAAGTTTTGAATAATACTTAATAGTTAATACCTATAATACATAATAAAACTAAATTTATGTTCAAAAATACCTATTTAAACATACGTATTTTAGAAGGACAGGAAATATACCAAGAATCATGTTCCAAGATAGTTTGTGTTGTGAAAAAAACATAGAGATGTTTAATTTAATTTTAAGTATTGCCTATTAACATACTTTTATATTTTGATGTCGATTTCTTAGATCTAAATGGTAAGAAATAGGAATACTAAAAAATAGTAATGTTTTATGATTATAGAATAATTATTAAACTACAATTTGAATCAATATATTTATTGTTCAATTATAAATACGTACATAATATCTTTATTCTAAAATAAATTAATTTGAAATAAAATATAATACAGGTATTGAAAAAATGCATATAAAATAGTGAAAAAAACTATATAAAAATTCAGTATAGATTATAGATCTATTGTATTTTAAAGTGATGATTACTTCGACAACAGCTCGATGTAATATACATACATCTATTAGGTACTTTCTATAAAAAAAAAAATATTTATATATATATATATATAAAGTCATCAAAATATAAATGGTCAAAGTTAGTTCATTATATTTTCGCTCTTCAGACAGAATTATGTATTGTTGAATAATTTTAAATTTAGAAGAAATGAAATTAGCATTTCATAGCATGAAAATACTATATGATGTCTTCTAAGTAATGTATATTCTGTGAAGATTGTTTTATTAGGCTTTAGAACTAGTATTTTAGGAAATAATCATAAACGATGTTGAGGAAAACGAGTTTTTCTGTCAATTTTTGGTTAGGTTATGTTTATCGGAAAAGACGAATAATCACAAAATACCAATCAGATAAAATGGGTTACATTTACACTTGAAAGTCTAAAAATAAAAAATATAAAAATTATATTTTAAATTAAAATGTAAAATATGCGGTTTTATTAACATTGTGAATAATTTATTTTATCCATTCGTCGGGTACTATAATTTTTTGTAGTAAGTTCTATATAAATGCGACGCCCATCGCTCTTCGGACAAGAAGACGAAATGAAAGGGAAAAAAAATGGTTAATACTGGCATATAAATACAATCACAAAAGAGTATTTCTATTTTTCTCCACGGTGTCGAGTTTCATGAAGAAGAGGGACGGATAAATAGCATAAATATTATTGTGGTCACGGACAAAAGGAGGTATGGTTTTCACATAAATAATAAAATGATTAGGTATTATTAACCGGCGGTGGCAACATAATATCAATCTATATTATTTGGACGTGTTTCGAACATCTGCTCCAAGAGAAGTGTGAAAAAATGCGAATGTGTATAATGTGCGGCAGGCGGAGCCCGAAGAAAGGATCGTTAGACGGAGAAAATATTACACACACTTGGTATTAAATTATACAGGTATACACTCGCCGAGCGTATGCGTATGTCTGCCAGCCATTTGATAAAGGGACCAATTTTTGCAGCTGGCTAATTTACACAGAGGGTCGTGACCCTGAGGACGTCCTACACATAAGACGGTTTAAACGAGTTGAACGTTTGCGGTTTGTATTATGTCTCGTCTTGACTCGGTGTGACTCGTTCGGTTTAGAATATCTACAACAATATTGTTTTATCTAAATAAATAGATGTAGTTGTTAATGGTTCAACGGGACGCTATAAAATATTCGTTTTATCAAACTTAAGGAACATCCTAGTTTAAAAAAACTCTTAACTGCATTTTTAAAGCAGGTACCTAATTATAAAGTAGCTATTCCACATACTACTTGAAACTATAAATTCTTTGGTAAATGGAAGTTTCGTTCTCGGGCCATTTATTAGAACATTACAACTCCCTCCGAAACCTTACAACAAAAAATCTATTATGTGACTTATAAAAACATCATATTTTAAGAATTTTTAGAGAATATAAATACGACTTCTGGTGATTACTGTGTAGGTGTATAACTTATACACTATGTAGGTACAATGCTAAACTATTAACTATAATCAGAGTTTACGGGCGCGCTAAGTGTGGTCTATCGGTCACTTAATTTTTAGAGAAACCTTAAGTAATAGCACAACCTTAAAAGTAACTATGCAACGAATTTTTACGGGACTGTGTTTAGGTAATACTTAAATTGGTTTAAGTAACATTTAAACGACTATGCATACGGGTAAATGAATTGTAGAATTTGTTTTAAAAAAAGGTGTTTTATGTATTTTGTGGGTCGTGGCTTTCAGAATAAAAATTAAAGAGGAGAACGTACTTCGAATTCTGTTAGGTATTATTTTTTTCGTATAAGTAGGTACATACTTATTGTATATTTTTTACGATTGATCATTAAATAAAAAAAAAAAAACAATGCATTTGGCATTTAGTAGCTTATAAAAACAAAATGTTTGTATTTAATAAAAATGGCTCTTATAAAACTTTAAATGTAGGTATTATTTTTAAAAAAAAGTAAAAAAATGATTACTGGTATACGACCTTTATACACCCTACATAATCCATAAATAGTAAAACGATGTTTTACCCCAAATTTTTCGAGGTGTTTGGAAAAACTTTCTTTAGTTTCTATAATTTTACCAAAAGCAATATTATATATAATACGACACGTGTCGAAAGGTTTGAAGAAGTTAAACGTCGACGGTATCTACAAGTTATTATTGACTCGGTTTAACTATCGTCTTGTGATTATTTCAAGAGTGACTGGGAGCTGTTAATACGCATCATAATTGAAAATCACGTGATCCATAGAAATAAGGATATTTTGGGTAAATAAATCTCATGTCAGAATGAATTTCCCAACAAATTCAAAATCCAACAACATACAACTACCGGGGAATCGTCAAATATTGACATAATACAAAATAAACTTTAATAGTATTAACGGAGTTTTCTAATTATACTCGATAACTTGAGTTTATTTCCAAAGTTCCCTACCCCCCCCCCCACCACATTAATACCCCAAACACCCTGTATATTCACTTTGCTTTATAATATTGGAAGGGCGCACGACTATAATACGCGAAAGCACGTCACTAGAGGTAAATACAGCGGCGACGAACACGGTCCCCAAGTTTCGCCGTATCTCGAACCACAACCGCGTGTTACTGGCGTTATATTATACAAAACGTCGCCAATTGTTTATATGAAAATCATTGTTGTTGTCGTCGTCGTCGTCGTCGTCGTCGGGTGTGTATGTTATTCACGAGTTTCCCTTCTTCCCCTCCCACCACTATTCACAAGTGTTTGCCCTTCGACAATAAGTCTATGGGAAACGTATTTTTTTCCGGTACTCCTTATTGTGGCGAGGAAATCTCGATTAACGGTTTTTGGGGTCGGTTTTGGCATTATATTATTTGTTCGGTACCGATACATAATGGCATCCGAAAATCAACAATAGTCCCGAAAAGTTTTACCGCCTCCACATTATACGGTTTCATTGCGCGTATACCTATAACCACGAGTAATAATAACATTAAGTCGTACGCGGCAGAATAAAATCCCATTTACCTAACCTAAGTTTACGTGTGTGACAAAACATTTGTCCGGGGAAGGTGATGCTGGCGCATTATTCAGCATCTCTTCCCCTCCCCCCCCACCAATCTGAATTCCCTAAAATAACAATATATGTACATATTATAATTATATACACCTAGGTGTATAGTATATATTATTATTTATATAAGCGAGTCGAATGGTTTCCAGAGTTTTAAAACGAAATACCTACCGAATTTTACCAGGTTTAATCGCAGTGCAATTGATAATCTTCGTGTCTGCTAAGAATAGTCTACTTTAGGAAACGGCCCTACAAAAAATTGGTCTACTGCAATTATTGTCTACCTATCAAAAATATTATTTTTGACCTATTCAAAAAAGCTTTATTTTATTATTATGTATCTCGTTTCTATGTTTGCCATTTTTTTTAAAATCCTAAATATACGAGTAGGTAGTGTATACTTTAAAGTATTATAATTTTCTTTAACAAATAAATAGTTGTTCAAATAACCAATTTGATTTTACATTTTCTATCTAAAAACCAGAGGTAGGTAGGGTACCTACTTAATTAAAAGAAATAAACGATATTTAATATTATTATACCGAACTTCATATAGAACGTTTTAATTCAAATCTAAAATTATAATAATAATACACTATATCCTGTCCGAGAACCGAAGGAAAATGGATAATCATTCACCATCTGTATCTGAATAGCATTTTTAATTAAATATTATTTAAGCAATAAAACATATGAGTTAGTTCATCATTTTTTCAGTTTTAGAATAAAATAGTGTAGTATTATTATTATTCTAGATTTAAAATCAAAAATAAAACATTTAATTCGAAAAATGATTCTAAGCGATGCTTAGTACAATATTACTTTCCGATTTATAAAAAACCTTTGGTAGTTTTTCATTCCGCGTATAAAAACTATTAGGAAAAACCGAAAAAAATGATCCCCCTAAAATATCAATTAGAAGAATTTTGCTATCAGAAAGCTCTTTACTTTAATAAAATTAAAAAAAATAATCAAATTTAAAATTTTTTTATGAATCACTTAAATTTGATGAAAAGATTTTGAAATTTATATCACGTCAATGTAGTGCTATAGTACATATTTAGTGCAAATTTTAAATGTTTAGTAGTTTTCAATAAAAAAATCTACTAGGAAAATCCAAAAATGACCTAACTATAATAGGTTTATAATTGTTTATTTTTATAAATTCAAAGATAGGTACAATTTCAAAAAATACGAACTTAATTCCAGATTTTGGATTTTTATAATTAATTTTCAATGTATCCAATTCAGGGGCTTACATTTGGAATATTTTATTTATTTATTTATTTATTTTATTTATTTATTGTTATTTCAAACGGGCTAATGCCCAATACAATTATAAGATATATATCTTATACATATATAATATTAATAAGGTAAGTTTAAAAGAGAAAAATATAAAACAAATAAGATTATTTAACAGCGTATACTAGGTAAAATGAATATAATAATACAAATAATTCACGAGTAATATCTAATAATATAATTATAAAAAGTCTCAATAGAGGTAAAATTAAACATATCAATATTGGTTTCATTAGCTAATCTCATGGTTCTAACTAAAGGAGCATTCATAGCATAGTTGGTTCTATGTAATTGTATATTAAACGTATAAATAGATCTAGTTTGGCGTTGATTATATATATATATTATATATTACTATAACTTATTTATTGTTAAACTATATATTCCATGTAAATAACATGAATAAATGTCATTTTTGCCCTGTTTTGAATGGTCTAAAATATCCAATATCCGTACAATAATAGTAATATCCTTCTTCGCCTTCTATCCCGACTATCTGGACTTCCTCTTCACTTGCACCAGTCATCTTCATATCAGCCTTTATCGTATCTAACCACCTTTATTTCAGTCTTCCTCCTTTCTTCTACATACATTAACCAAAACTAAAAACCGAATGTATAAAAAAATTTTCGTGTCGAAAAATACATTGGAAGAACAACATGAAAATAACTTGAAATAATTTCTGTATGCAGCATCGAGAGAAACACTTTTTCTTGAAACTCGAAATAGTCTTTATAACATCTATTGTGAACTGAAATTGTAAAGGAATATCGGTCATTTAATAATTTTAATAATTTTGACCAGTATATGTTTATCACACTAATATTTACTTCAATATGCTTTAAATCTTGTTATATTTTCAATTTATGATCGTAGTTTACTATAAATATAGTAAATAAATAGTAGTCATTTATATTGGTGCAAGACATCAAACGCCTAATTGGTTCATTGAACATATATAGTTGGTCGTGCAATGAGGAACATAAAAAGGAGCGTACAAATTTTAATTAAAAATGTCGTTCTTGTTTTTTTCCGCATTTTACATACGTTTAAATAATGTTTATTTTATACATAATATTTTTTATAATTTGTTATGATTTCCTAGTGAAATATTCAGTATAACGACGGTTTCAGGTAAAATCCGTTTCGGTTAAAAATAGATTGCAATCGCGTGCACGTAGAGCCTGTAATGCAGCAAAACTAATTTATATGTATGAGGCAAAGTACGTAAATAACGTGAATACAAAGGCACTTATCTCAGTCATTGTTGAATTATTATTGTTGCTTTGATGTAAACGATAAAAATGTATTGTTTTAACATTTTTATTCTAAGTATATATTTCGAATGTACCAAAATTTAGAACCGGTGTGTCGACCGCGAGTAGTTAATCTGAATCAGTCATTGTCAGTTGTATACAGTGTCCATATGTATTTCCATTTTCCATTCAACATCCGTATTGTGAAAACAAAAACGCTTATAATATTTATAATTCAACATCTTTGTTGGATTTACATAATCCTTTTTAACTATTCTCCGAAAAATTTTTTAATCTTATAATTACATATAAACCTTGCTCATTCCCAGAGTATCGTCCATCATTTTTTTATGGAGTAAATGCAGGAAGGGCTAAAATTGTAAGTGTCGAAATAAACATTTATATATTTTTTTAAAAAGAACGGTATAATCGTAGTCTCTCTAACAAATAATATATCGTTACACAGATTTATAAATATTTAAGAAAAAATATTTTTTTATAATTACCTCTTACATACTATTCTGTTGGAAATCGATAATATGACGAATTTTTATGAACAATACTCGATAATTATATGGAGTACATCCAGCGAAATTAAATTTAAAATACGATTGTGTCTACTGTCTGTATATTATATCGGGTCGGCTACAATAAATCTGAAGGACACGGCCGGTAGTTTTGCGATTTTCACGACGGGATGACAAACGGCCCGGAAAGGTATTAAAACAATACAATAAAGAACTTAATGTATACAACGGGAGGTCGTCCAAACCGGAGACCATATATTGTATATACAATATAATATGTGCATCTAAACGATATATGAAAGACCTAATGATATAATGAGAATTGAAACAAATACAATTCTATTATGATTTCAGGAATTTTTTAATTTTGTTTTTCGATTTCAAATGTGTTAGTTTTTCGGAAATTATGATTTCGAATTCATATTTAAATCCCGTTTTTTATTTAATCTGAGGTGGAGGTTTTGATTTTTTAATGTCAACTTATTCATCTTTACTATGTTTATACCACAATACAGATTTATTAGGATTTAGCGTTTTTCAACGAAATCTATAATAGTTAAGGTGTAAACCTACTAGATTACCGTGATAAGGTCAGAAAATCAATCAGATATCTTGATATCAGATTAACAAACAAGTTATCCGATTAATTTGGATGGAATAAACAAAAAAATATCAAAACTTCGGGTTTATGAATTTTAATACAATTGATAAAAATGTGTTGACATGGGAACAAGAATAAACTTCGACTAGTTCAGAAGTTAAAATTAGAATATTAGTAACTTTTAACTAAATTAGTTAATTTGGTATACTATAAAATTATCAAACTACCTAGCTAAAATTTTCAATGAATAATTTTTTATAATATTTTAATTTTTGTTTGTTCGAAATTAAGATAAACAAACTTCGGATCAAAGTTTTATTTCATAACATTTTTAGATAAATTTTATAATAAATTCTGCGAAATAAATAAAATTATTACCTATTTATACCTAATTACTATAATTTAGGTACTAATTCATTTTTTTATACAGTTAACTTTCATTTTGCTATTAAAAAATAAAATTTTTATGAACTGAATTAAATTAACTTAAATCGGATTTTTAATTTTAACCATTTAAAAAATTATATTATTAACTTAACTTTAACTACCTACTTAATTTTATCATTAATTTTATCCATTCTTGGATAAGAAACTTTTAATCATAGAGTATGTATTAATAATACTATTATGGTGTAAACTGCAGAGATTAACGTTAAATACTGATATAGATGGATATTATGTTAATAGAAATCCTGATTAATTATTAATTCAAATTTATAGTAGTCCGGTACTTTAGTGTAAATTCGTAGTAATTTAATAATTAAGTTATTTGATGTTAAATAACGATTTTAATTTATTCCGATTTTGAACCATAGTCTTAGGTTAAGTCAGGTTATTATTTATTAAATATCATAATATATGAATGGTTTCTTTAAATAACTTTGTTAGATCAATCAAATTATTTTTAATTTATAAAAAAATTTACTTAAAAATCTCATATAGCCTGTAAAAAACGTACAAATGGAGAAAAGAGATTAGTTAAATAAATTAAATATATTTGATTGGTAGACACTTGTATAATAGTAATTATATTTATGAAAAATTTTAAAAAGGGATAAGATCGAATTACACTTATTGTAGGTAGTCTAATTATTGTACTTGAATCAAGAAAAAACAAAAAGTTATATTCAATTACTTTTTAATCGAATTTAAAATGTATGCTTTATTCAAAACTTCAGCGGAAGTTATAATAATAATTTTTGGTCAATCCTTAATTTTTTTGTGAAAAAGTAAAACGAATAATTTTATATTATATGTTATCAACAAAATTATCAAATTTGAATAGAAATTCTATGTAATTGAAATATTAACTCTATTAATTTTTATAACAAACATAGTCTAACTTAGTACTAAGTAAAATTTAACCATGTCGATTTAAATAAAAAATTTAATTTGATTAAAAAAAAATATGTACCAGTGCCAAATATAAAGTCATTAATAAAAAAAAATAAAATGTTTTAGTTGTTACTCATTTTTTACCATTGTTTTCGAAAAACTCCCTTTTATTATTAGAATCAGTATGAGTCTCCTTTATTTTAGTAATCCTTGGGTTACTAGAAGTACTATTACCTCTGGAATTATACACTTTTATATAAATCTGAAAAAAGAATTGTAATGGACTAAAAACCATTTGCTTTTTACCGGCCACATTGTATATTTGCACAACGATAATTGAATTTTTTGAAAATTATAAACTAAGCCGAATCACCTTCTTTTTCATTATTATAAACTTGGCCCCAAATATAATTACCTTTAAAATAACATATATGTAAATTTAGCTCGGTTTAATTAGGTCAAAATATTATAAATGAATTATTTTTATTTTAAAATAATAAAAAAAAAGATAATGAAAAAATAATTTTCAAACCCTATACATTTACACTTACACTTTTACTTACACATTGGATTAATTTTTATCGTACTTATCTAATTTTCTCTGTGAATAGTTATCTTTATTTAAGTTTTTTTTTTTATTAACTACTTAAATACTTATGTCACTTCATTTTTACAAAAAATTAAAATGTTTAAATATTTTTATCTTTATTATTTTTTAGAATTTATTCTTATCTTAAATAGCAACTTATATTTTTGACTTGATATTCCAATGCAAAATATGTTTTTAAAAATATTGAGGTATCCGTATCGAACATTAACAGTTAATAATTTATTATATTTAAAGTGTATTCCTTATTATTATTATTTTATTTTTTAGCCTTAGGTAGGTACCTACTATAAAACTTACTTCCTATCCACACTATCTAATAAAACTTTAAATGCTTATAAATAATAAACTATTGGTTCAATATTCGATATTCATATATCAAAATTTCATAAATATATTAATCTATTAATAAAATTAAAATATATAAATAAATATAAATAAAAAAATAAAATCTATTAATATTCTGCATTGGAATATTAAGTTTAAATTATAAGTTGATATTTAAGAAAATAATAAGCTCTAAAAAAGTAATAATGTAAAAATATAAAAAAAATACTAACATTTTATAAAAACGTAGTAAAATAAGAAGATATTCACAGAGCAAAAATTAGATGAGCACGTTAAAAAAATCCTTACTTTATTTACCTTACTTATTACCAAAATAATAACATATGGATAATTAATTATTATTAATGCGAATACATAATCGCGCATAACCCTTTATCCATTTAACGATTGGATGAAGTATAATAAACTAATGATTCTCAAAAATACAATTATTTTATTAAAAAAAATTACGGACGTGTTTATATCTGTAATACCATGCAAAACTCTATGTTTTGGCGTTAAAATATTAATCAATGACGAATTTTTACATTGAAAAATTACAAAACTGACCGAAATTTTGAATATTAAATCGTTTAATGCACATTATTACAGACAATTTTCGGTTATATTATTATTTTTGGAGAAATATGATTTTGAATATATCATTTTTACAGTGTCAAGCGTATTCACTGTACTCACACCGATCTGACAGATATATTCGCATATATGTAGACGGAATTACCCTTTGACACGGTTACGAATGTGATTTATCATCCAAATGCTAGTTGTCTCGTGTTACGACATTTCACGGCTGGTAAGTTGCCAGTTCGCTTCGTACACCTGTAGTATTTCCCTCGTCTGCCCATACTTATCTATTTTATATTTTTTATTTTTATTTTTTTTTTTTATACAACGCTTTAGGGACGAATCGTTTTAAATGGGTGACTTGAAGTGGGGGCACGTATAATGTTCACGACTGCGACAAGAAGTACCCGGATTAGATTCGGATCTTCTTTATGGCTGTTGGTGAACTCGTGCAAACGACCACCGTGATGGGCTTGGTCGATTCCAGGGACCTCTACTTCTAAATATTGGCATTCGTATATACAGGGTGGAAACAAAACACTAAAGAATCTCATTTGCCATATACTCATGGTCGATATATCACGTAAAACGGATTATAATCGTTTTACAATCGACTAAAATGAATGTTGATTTCGCATCATATCGAAATAATAAAAATTGTAAAATTAGATGTACAATTTTTGTTCGTTCATTTTTCACCATTGGCACTTTTACGGTGCTCGATGGTGCCAAAAATTTTTAAAAAATGATATGATTAATTATTTAGAGTAGCGTTTTGGGAGAAATAAATTTAATAATATGTTTACCCAAATGAAGTTATTATGATGCGAGTTATTTTAGATACCAAGCGATTTAATATGTATTTAATTGTGTATTTATGAAAGTAGTTTATCATATATATTGTGCTATACTTTCCATGCCAAATAACATAAATATATATATTATTACTTGATAAACTAATTTTAAGAAGTTCAGAATAATCAACAATTAAATAAAATATGTTAAATATAAGGTAGGTAGGAAAAACAAAATAACATAATTTGACTACAGGTCGGAGTACTAAACTTTACGACTTGATTTCGCACAAAATCCTACTTTAAATCAATGTATAATATTTTTTCACATTTTTCTTATATTAAGTATCATAATATAAATAGATAATAATATATGATGAAATATACTGAAAAATGTAGTTGTAAATCAATTATATGAATATTTTATAGCAAGTTGTTAATAATATTGAATGTTCATTTTCAATACTGGCTTAGATATAATCGTAAAATCGTCAGTTTATTTAAATTAAATGTAATAATAATAATATTATATTTTAATAGCATACAAAATACGAATATCATATTATATGAAAACAAAGTAGGTACCTACTTTGGTTGTCATGCCATATTTTACATAATCCACGTACATTTAAATGAATCCTTAAAATGTTTTTTCTTTTTTTTTAGTCGGCTAGTAAACAATGTATTATAATGGTTATTAATAAAAATATAGTATCCTGAACCAATATACACTTAAGAAATGAAAAACTATGACTATATAATATTCGTTGGGAAAAAAAAACTTGCACAATGATAATATAAAACGCATACCTTTTGGATTTTGGGTCAGTAATTTCAGAAATGATTACTTCTGAACCAATACAACTAGTTATATGCGGTATTATAATTTAAAGTATTTTAAATTTTCAAATAAGTATAGTAATATTATGATTATGTATTAATATAATAAATGTATAAATATGAAAAGAAATACATCATGAAAATATATATATATATATATAAATAATAAGTTTTTTGAGATAAAAAAAAAATTGAAATAATGTTCATTGGTAAAACGTTGTCACATTTTTATTAACTCCTTTTGTTTTTCGATTTTTAAACAAAGTTCGAATTCTTGACACGATGTTAGTCAAAAAACAAATAATATATAATATTCATATTTCATAACCTATAATACATATAGCTACATAATGAGTGATGAGTAATATATAAATAATAGTATATTATCTTATCATATTATACGTCTATTGTCTATTGTCGTTTAGAGATAATAGATTTGTAAACCACATTTATTTCCTAAATAATATACCAATAAGGAATATTAACAACTTTAATATAAGTTTTATATACTTGTATACCTAGTTTGATATCATGGCCAAAGACTTTTTGTTTACCGAAAACTTTTTTCACCCTAAAACTATTTTAGTGGGACTTTTTCTTGCCGATCATCCCTCTTTACTGCCAAACCTGACAATACCCGTTTACCTATACTTACTGTTCACCTTCCAAACTTGCTACGTACTTTAACGTCCCCGATATTTTATTTTTATCCAGGGTTCAACGAATCGTTTCACATGGGCGAACTGATGGAGGGCACGTACTGTTCGCGTATATTTAGCGATTGCGACAAGAAGAGATGCGTACTGCAATCGCCCAACTACCCGGGGTTGTATCCCCGGAACTTGACGTGCTACTACGCCATCCGACAGCACGCCATACCGTACGGCCACCAGGCGCTCATATCGATCACACAACCGTACAGTCGTCTGGTGTCGATCAAGACGGATAAAAATAATCCCGAGGGAGTCGATCAAAAGCAACCCGTCGAACGGAAGGTACGAACAATGGTCCATTCCTATTTTATCATTTAATTATGTATATTTTTGAAATTTTCGTTTTCCAATGTTTAATTAGGTATACCTATTCAAAAACTATGATTTTTTTTTCATTTTTTATTGTAACTATGAAAACCTAAAGGTGATATATATATTTTAACACGTCATATTATTAATAATATTAATGAATAATAATATAATCAATAATTTAAACGAACGGTTTCCTAGCTATTCTGACTTCTAATTTATATTCTTAGGGCGATGTCCGTATTTAAATTTAAAATAGGTACACTTATACTTAAATGTCAATGCTTATAACGGGTATACGTACATAATTAGATATTAATCAGTGGTATTCAATCGAGTAGGTACTTATACTCTACGATTTTTACCAATTATAAATTAATAATTACAATAATTATCACAAATATTACCACGCATATGACCCCCACTTATGGGCATTCGGGTATAAATCAATATAATGGTCAGAAAAATCGCAGGAGTAATTTACAGCAATAAAAAAAGATTACCGTTAAAAATAAAAATAAAAATAGATAATATAAGTGGTGGTGTGTACACTTAATCATTCACTCTATATATCAAGGTTTAATATATGCAATTCAAAATTAAAATACGTCATTTTAACGTAAAATTATAATTTTAGTACAAATTTGGGCAGTTCCCGCACCAAAAATCATCGACCATTTTACGATGTTTATATTGTGTCCCAAGATCTAAATCTATTATTCTATAGAACTTTTACTATTTTATATTATTATGATATTCAAAAAAAAAAAATGTTACATATAACTTAACCCTATTATAGATTTTAAGCAAGCAAGGTGAACATTATCAATTTTTATAACTACGCATATACCTATAAACAAAAATTATATAGTTTACACAGTTTTCTAAAATGTAAACACAAGCTCTACTAATGTATTGTAAAATATTACATTATATTATGGAGTAAGGTATCTTATGAACTATAGTGTAAGGATTTTTCGATACATATACCTTATTTCCACCAAATTCACCTGTAGCAGTGATTTCCTAATCGTTCACTAGTATAATCCTGCATTTTTTATGAAAATGTAATATTTTGTGACCCAGTTATTAGGTCATACGGAATTTTTTTTGAAAATTCTAATATTATTGACTACACTAATTTATAAATTATATTTTCATTATATAATTTATATTTTAATAAAATACAAAAGGCGTTTTACACTTTAATGTTGATCATCAGTTAATTTAATCTAGCCCTCCCTAAATATAATTTGAAATAATTTATATATATATTATACATATATAAATTAAATGTTTACCTTTAATTAACATCCATGTATTAATTTTAATAATCATCGCATAAATTGTGTAATTCTACACGTTATATTATTGTACTTATCGTAATTTAAAACAACATTTTCCAATCAATATAATTATATATATATATACAATTTATCTATAAAACATATTGTAAGATATTACATTAACTAGTAATCATATTAAATACGAATAATTTTTGATTTTTACTTTTTTTATTTTACCAATATATATACGTCTAATGTCAGTTTTTAGATTTAGTGACCTGTAAAAAGTCTGCAATCTATTTTGGCTACATAAAACCAACAATACATTTATTATTCAAACCAAAATATTAAAAATAAATAATTAATTATTATAAATCTAAATTAATTCTATAGCAATTATAAATTGTAATATATTATTCTAAAATGTCATTATATTATATTAACTATCAAATGCATTATATACATATGTATAATATATGCCTATAAATTATAATTTATGAATATAGGTACGTATCAAAAAGTATAATGAATTATTTTCAGTCCAATTTCAGACCATATCCAATATAGTATAATGTAATTCGACCGTTTATTGTAAAAATAATAAATAGATTCTTTTTGTTTTAATAAATAGTATTGATATTTTTTTAAATAGGGCATATAAAAATTAAACTTTGATCGCCTATTTTATTTAGAAATTGAAAGACTTTCCAAAATATTATTCTATGCCTATATAGATATGAATCATGATTTACATGAAATTAATCTAATAAAAAAGTTCATATCAAAAAATCCAGGTAAACACTTCGCACATCTAGTAGAATATAGAAAGAAGAAATTGGTCCTTTGTTCCTTTGGTTCTCAGACCGGATAATTTATTACTATTATTTTAGATTTGAAAGCAATGATAAATCATTGCATTCGATAATTATGATTCTTTTTATTTTGGAGGGAAAATCTAAAAATTACTTCCTTGATAAGTTTAATAATATTATGTACTTCTTAAGTACAAACTTTTTTTGAAATGTTATTTAAATATAATATGCATACATACATAAATACATAACATATAAACATATATATATTCACTTCTTTCATATATAATATTAATATTTCTTTATTACAGAAACAAATATTCCAATTACAATTGTTTATGTAACGATACACACAATGGTTTTTTTAAAAAAAAAAGAGGCCAGTGGGGCTTAATTTTATTCAACATCAAAAATAATATATATATATATATATATAGAAAAACAATACTATTTGTAATAATGCAATTTATGGAAAATAAAAATTAATACCCCTGGGAAAACTGGGTATGACAGCTAGCTTATTAGATTTAAAATGAACTTCAAAAAGAACTTATTTAATAGCAAACAATTCTATAGTTTATACTTTAGAGAGATCATTTTTTGTTTTTTTCTCCAAAATGAAAAATTCCACTTCTCAAAATCATATTTATCGAATGCAATGTTTTATCATTGGTTTCAAACGATGGACCAACTATATCCTATCCGATGTACAAAGTTCTTCACTGGCTTTTTTTTTTTTTTTTAATTTAAAGGTAAAATATTATTTTAATAAATATAATTACGTTTATTATACAAAATGTACTACCTATATATATATGCATAATTTTACAACCAATATTGATGAATGAATACTTTATAAATGTACTTATATAATATTACCTCGGTGGAATTTTGATTACGCTTACAATTCCTATTATTTCATAACAAATGCAATTTAAAAAAAAATCGTTTTATAAATTAAATTAAATTTAAAGACTTAAAATTCATTTATTTGCGAGTTCAGACCGAAAAAAATATTTAATATTGCCGATATCGTTGACAGAACAGTCCCGACGGGAAGGGAGTGAATTGATGAACTTTTTTAAGTTTTAAATAGAAGTATTGTTGTTTTTTCACATTTTCACCCGTCCCCCCACCATAAATATTTCTTCGGAACGGCCCTGACTACGAATACTATATTATTAATTTTTTTTAGTATATGCATATTATGTATCCACCATATCTATTTTGAGTTAATTAACTTTTGAACCGTACAAAATAGTTTTCGTCGAATTTTCGTCCCAGCAATTAATGAGGTATTATATAAGTTCTTTTCACAAGGTAGGTAAACCTACCCTTTTAATAATTAATCACCCCGTATAAACAATATATTGCACACTAAACGGTTGAAAAATTAAACTTTGAGTGTTTCGCATTATTATAGTACCTATACCTATGTTTAGCAAACGTCTAATTTGCCAGACAGAACGAAAGAACGGCAAATTAATATAAAGTACTTTATAATTTTCAAAACTTTTATTTCTAAAAGAATATCGTATTAATTAATGCCAATTATTTGTATGGTGTAATTATATAATTGATCTCTTTTTAACGATGCATCACTATAAAAGGGCGAATTTTTAAATGTCCTAAGATCGCAGATATACATGCATTTATATCATAAAAAAAATTAAAATATGCACTACAAATTTATTCAAAAAACATGTATATATTTTTATAAGCGTACAAAATATTTCAAATATCTAACAATCGTTCTACGTAAAATACTTTCAAAAATAGTCAGTAGAGGATGGAAGCACTTCGTTCGTTGGGTAAGATACTGGATATATACATTTATTGATAAAACGATTCTGAGCGAAACTTCGATGATATAATATGCATACAACGTGTGAGTATTACTGTCGGCAGTAATAAAATTAACTTATAACGAAAAAACTTCAATATTAAAAGTTGCGATAAATAGCCCAAAATTGGAAAAAAAAATTAAAATTGTATATGTTAATGTTGATTTTTTTATACGTTTCAAAATCTCAAGTCTATAGACCAATTTTTCCCGATATTCAAACACATTTTCATATCGAACAATACATGTAGAAAAATTAAAATTATTAGTATAAAAATATAAATAAAAATCATTGTAAAACTACTAGCTCCCTAGTTCTGATCAGAATTCAAAATTAAAATAGCTATTAAAAATGTATTGTGTGCTGATTTTTTAAATTTATTAAGTTGATTTTGATTAATAGAATATAATATAAAAGATTATAGAATTATGTTTTTTTAATATTTTATTTAAATTTCCAGTCTTAAAACCTCAAATTAGCCCAATTATGACGAAAAAACTTCTAACATTATATTTAAATTGTATTTCATATCAAAATTTCAATACTTTATGATCATTATTTACGGAATTATAACGAAAAAACCCAATTCGATTTTAACAAAATCATGCTTTTACCATTTTTTCTTAAATTTTGGTTGTTTTTTTACGCGTTTATAGAAAAAATTGAAAAATAACCTTTTTAAAGTACCAACCATACCTTGTTCAGTGAGAGACTAGGAGTGCGCAGATTACTAGTTTACACAATACAGACATAAAAAAAATTTTTAAGAACACATCTTCTAGCTATATATTTAGAATAACGTACGTACGTTTAATCTTGTATTAAATATTCAAGTCTTAAAATCCAAAATTACCACTTTTTGCATAAAAATGCGGACTGCGGAATAATACGGAATGAATTAACGTTTCTTTATTATTTATTTAATTTATTATTTTATTAATGGTGTATATTATATTATTATAATATAGTAGATAAAAATTCAGTATCATATTAACAGAAAATTTAAATAAAACAACTTTGAAGACCTGTTTAGTGAAATTAAAGATAGACGCTTAAAATATTTTGAGTATAAAACGTATACATTTTATTATTTTATCATTTTCAGTTTTTGTAAAACGTATTTATATTTTTGTTTTTCTATAATATGGTATTGATTTTGGTTTAATAAATATCTTTTAAATTAGTACATAATTATTATATTGTATATTCTATGCTTTTCAAAAATGAATAATTTTTAATCCCCGTCCCACTTTCAAAACCCATGAGCCACTACTGGTAAAAATTTAAATAATCTTATGATCTTTAATTCTTTATAGAAATTGTTGTATGCTAAAATAATTCAGTTCTCTGGAAACGTGCATCTCCCGAAGTATGTTTCACGCACGGAAACACGGCAGTGTAGGGTCCTCTTAAGTTAGATTTTAACTGACTATAAAATTGGCAATATTTTTAAAAAAATTTTAATTTTTTTTTTTTTGGGGGGGGAGTGGCAATATGTTAATATGTTAATATGTTAATATTGCTAGCTGTAACTTCAAAAAACTTTATATAGCACTTATGCGGAATTCCTACGTCATCCACAAAAGATTCTTCACCATCTCTATATAGATACTGGTGGTACTAGCTGATAATAATCATCAGTAGCTGATGTCATAAATTGGTAGAAAAATTATTTTTAATCGTTATTTCCATGCATATGCAGTTTAAACCATTATTCGTAATATATGCTGAATTTCTGACACCTATACACACGTTTGGGTACAAAATCAATTGCAAAATATATTTTAATCGCTTTATAGAAATCACCTTATTTAATCAACTATAATAGTATTATGATATATTTTTAAAATATTTCAGTCGGGAACGATTGAAACCTATAAACCTAATAAACCTATCTTTATTAGATATTAGGATCATTAATTTAGCTAAATATAACTATAAATTATAATTATATAAATTTATATAATATAAAACATAGTAGGTACATATACAATCTCGAATTTCAGTCGTTCCCCATATAAAGTCTGATTGTTAAATTTAAGAAGTAAAAGTGTATTACCTAATTTTTTAGTTTTTGAAATAGACGAAATTGTTATATTTTATTATAATTTACTACCAGACAGGAGCATAGATGTGAATGGGAAAAGATGGTATATGTTACAACATCCCCCTCGTTAATTTTATCTATTAATGAATAATACACATTTTATCATAATTTACTTTATTATAATTATGAACCTTACCCCATACAAAATACCTGTATACGCTACTGCCTCCTGATGATTCTAGATATACGCCAATAAATTAAAATCGAAAACCATGTTAGAAAATATTATAACATGATGTACCCAAACTAATTTCTATATAAAATTATTTTTATATGTTCAAACACTTTTCACTTACATCAGATCGGGTTTTTTTTTTTTTTTTTTACTACGATAAACTTATTTAATTAATTGCATATTGAATCTTTACGGTTCGACACTAATTGAAAACAATGAAAACTAATTAAAAACTAAAAAAATAATACATTATAAATATAAACAAAAAATGATGAGATGAGCGGATACATCGGGATTGAAAAATGTCTATAACATAAGTGCATTGATTATATAATGTAAAATAAATATTGGAAAATTTAAAGATACGAGAAATGCAATTAAATAAATGATAACTGATCAGATAATGGTGAATTTAATCCCATAGACCACTTACTTGTGTTTCAAATTGTTTGAGTCGCGTCTCAGAATTCATCAGAATCTTTAAAATACAAAACCTGTCTGTAAAAAGACAGTTCTAAAAAATGAAATAAGTTGATGTCTAATAAGTCTAATGTTCAAAGAAATAAAATATGTTTTTATACAATAATAGAGGAATCCGTTTTATTTTAATTTCTAACCAAAACATAAATTTAATTATGTTATTTGTTAGATGAGATGATTTTATGTTTACTTATGATTAATGTTTTTCTTCTCATTTCGACAGGACTGGAGCAAGTGTGACAACGTACCGGACTTCGTAACGGTGTACGACGGGTACACGACTAGAGATCCGATTTTATTGAGATTCTGTGGATCCGGCGAGACCGTACCGGTGACTACGTCCAGTGGACCCGAGCTGTTGGTTCAGTTTTCCACGTCCCCGTACGGCACTCTGATATATCCTTTCGGTCCACTACACGGATTTCAACTACAAGTACAAGTAAATATACACACATTTCATTTTACACATTTTTTTCTCGATTAGTTACATCAAAAAAAAATTGGCAGCCCACTCTATTAAATTATATATTAATAGGGTCCTTGCATTGAGTAGATATATTTCTGAATTTTTATGGTTTGAAGGAATAAAAGAAAACGCCCCTAAAAAAACCCAGTGCTTCGTCATTATCTCAGAATCGTTAAGCTCGGTTTTCGTAATTAGTTTTGTATATTCACTATATACTACAAAATACTTATAGTTTGTGTTAACTAAAACTGATCATCGGAGTTTTGTACTACCAATTTAATACAAATTATGATTAACAGATGGACGGCTTTATCCCTTCATACTCCCAACCCTTCCAAAATCTAATCGTTTCCAGTTATAAATGTTATTTCAACATGACCTTTAACGATAAACTCGACGTATTTGAGTTACTTAATCACATTATCTACTGATATTTAGGGTTTGAAAATTAATGGAAGTTATTTTATATTATTCCTCGAAAATAATTCATAAATACAATAATAATAACAAATGATAATAATCCTGGCCAATTTAAAATAATGATTTTTAATTTTTAGTAAACCCCTCCACAATAATGTCACGTACATTTTTGCATATTATAATGTGAACCAAAGAATTTTAAATTTCAATTATATTTGAAGTCTTAACTACAAATAATCTTTTTTTTTTTTAGTATAAACTATGCTTTTTTCGTTTATTTTACTTTTTAATTGACAATAATATTCTTTAATTATTTGGTTAATTTAATGAAATAGAAAGTATTTACAGGAAAACAAATTGCGAGTAAGCGCATATTCCCTTTATGATTAAATATTTTGATAAAAAAAACCATTTTGAACTGTTTGTTATATTTTAACAAGTGATTTATTTTGTATACCAACTATTGATTACAATATTTAAAATATATCATATATAACGCACAAAAATGTATGTTAATTAAATACGGCTTTGCGTTTAAATGAGCGTTAGAATTTTGCACAGATTTTTTCTGCATAAAGTACACTTGAATCCAATTAGAAAACATCAATATTCGTACATTCCTTAAATAGAGATCGCCCCAATTCAGTATATAAAATACATGTTTTGTACATCAAACATGAATAAATAATAAATGTTATCAATGTACAGAACTG
The DNA here is from genome assembly GCA_025469235.1 of Pemphigus obesinymphae. Classification (NCBI taxonomy): domain Eukaryota; kingdom Metazoa; phylum Arthropoda; class Insecta; order Hemiptera; family Aphididae; genus Pemphigus; species Pemphigus obesinymphae. Next base: position 48,170 of record JAIPRL010001461.1, on the reverse strand, counting down.
TGTGTCAAGATTGTGTACATTGACATATTATCTTTTATATAAGCTAGTGCAAATCGTATGGAATTCATACGAGTATAATAATTACAAATTTCATCAAAACAGCTATAAACATACATCTTATATAGGTATACAAAACTCATATAAGAGCTATTAAAATTAGAAAAAATAATTGGAATATTATCGATTTAGGTAAAACTATTTTTTAGAAAAACCTAATTTTAGAAAATTATATTTCTTGATATATCAAACTTATAAATAACCTAAACTCGAAAGTTTTATTTAATGATACTTCAGGACAAAAATCTAACATGTTAGAAATAAATGTCGTGTTTATATATAAAATATTATATAGAATATTTTAGAATACATGTATAACTTAATCGCTTAAACAATAACAATAAAAATAATATTTTGGACTAGAGTTAAGATTTTAAAATGAAATTTTAATAATTATCAGTATATTGAAGGTCTATCCTATTATAACAGGAAAATCAAAAACAGAAAAAATATTTTTATTCTAGAAATGATCGATATAATTAAATCGTATTTTCTGCAAAATTAATTATCAAGAATAATAATCAAGTTTAAGAACAATCAAATTCAGGAATTTTTTCATAAAAAAAACTGTAATACAGGAATGAACATTATTGGAAATAGTTTATATTATACTATAGGTGTACATTTTTCTATTAATATTTTATTTTAAAAAAAAATGTAATTGTTCAAATATAATTACATTTTCAGTTCGTATAATTAGTAACATATTCTTTTTTTTAAACAATCCTAATTTGATAGTTTCTAAACTTTAAATTTCTTATATATTACTTTACCAAAAACATGTATTCTCTTGCTATATAATTACTTAGATTTATTTAAATAAGTTATAATAGTATCAATATCCTTTAATTTTTGGATCCCGAACAACTCATGTCATTCCCCTCCTGACTTTTAGGCTCCTTCTAAAACAATTCATATACTTCTATTTACACTGTATACATTATAGCTATAAAAATTTTCAAATTAACCGTTCGGCACATAGGGCCATACGGGATTTATTTTGGTTAATTCTAAGACGTTAAATAAACACTTATTTCGTACCTAACACTATCTATTTAGACATGTTATAAATCTGTACAAAATCTTTTTAAAACACCTAACGTTGTGTATATTTATTGTTTTATAAGTAAGCAGATAAAAAACTTACTGCTGATTACGTTTCAGTAATACAAAATACAACAGAAGACAAACCTTAAACTATAAATTATTTTATATTTTCAGACTTATAAGCTATACAAATATTGTCTTGCTTTAACGATAATTCACTTAAGGATTATATAAGTTTCTCGGGTATCAACTTTTTTTTCAAGTATTTTATACTATTAATTAGTTTTAAAATGTATAAGAATGAACACAAATCATTATACTAGTATAGCTCTAGTATAGGTATGTACACTAACGCCACTTTTTTTTAGCTACAAAATTATTCGTTTTATTTTAAGTGTAAACATAAATCAAATAAAAAAAAACTATATGAATTATAATATAGTAAATGCAAAAAATTTTAAATAAATAATAAATAAGTATTAAATGTTGATAATTTTTTTTTTTTAGCAAGCTATGTATTATTTGTTTTAAACACGGTTAATTCGCTGGAATTCATTTTACAGTGACTATAATTTATCTTATAAAATGTAATATTATATCGTTGTTTTAAAAATTTATAAATCATGAGAACTGTAACAATAGAAAAAGTCAAGTAGAGTACAGAAGTATAATTGAAAAATTAATAACAGCTGCTGTTCTGCTGTGCTCGGGTATCTTAAATGAAACTAAAAATTCGATAATTTAATCGCGGGGAAAATAATAATATATAATTTATATATATATATATACAGTTAAATAATAACAACGTGAGTTTATAAAATAAAAATCAATGGATTATATAAAATAATACATATTTTTAAAACAATTTCTTTTTAATTGTATTTGTATAGATATATTTTTATAAGATTAAAATTCACTTGAGAAACTTGAATTTTAAATCAAATTAAGATTTTCTTCTTTTCTTTTAATATGAATAATTAAAACCACTAAATATTTTCAAAGTTTCTTAAATTATTCAAACTATAAAATGAGTTAAAAAGGGTTTACTAGGTACTCTTAAAAAATTAATTTATATAACCCATAAAGACTAAAAACTTGAAAAATGGGGCTTAAAATTATTTTATTTTTTTATTTTTGATGATTATAAAATTAATTTGATTTAATTTTTAAAATACCAAACAGAAATAGCATTTATTTGATCTAAAAACTCTAAAAATAACTTTATAGTCTAAACCACACTTAAAATTAGCTACTCTTTTTATTATATTATATTATTATATTAGGTATGTATTTTTTATTTTTTTGATAAAATTATTAAATAAAATAAATGTTATTTAATATTTACACGTTGAATCATATTAAAAATCTAATATTTTTATTTTTTACTCGAACATTCTTGCACACCTTGTGTTACTGGAAAAATAAGTCTACAAATTTAAAAAATCTATTCTTCTTCTTCTCCTTCGCCTTCTCTCCCAACTATTTGAAAATTCTATTATATTAAAAATACAAAATATTATTATTGTATTATATTATTAAAAATGGAATTTTAAACGTTAATTATCTAGACCGAAAATTTCCCTCCAAAAATTATTAGAGCAATATTTTACTTTCTGAAAAATGTAAACATTATTATTATTATTTTTCTGTTCCCTAGAAAGATAAGTTTTAAAAATGTCAATATAAAAAATACGAAAAACATTCATGTTATTATGTCCCGTTAACCCTCTCCTGTTAATATTCTCATTTGCAGAAAATGTTTTTCCCTTTTTAAAAAAAAGTTTAATATTATTATAGAAGTGGATACTCGGTATTTTAAACTCTATAAACTACACATGGGTACATATATGATATATATATATATATATATATAATTTATATGGTCGTAGTATGCAGTGTACACCTATATTAAAATCAAAGATGTTTCAATACATGGATGACCAAGCGATAACGTTTATAAAGAAGAAAAATGTCTATTTTTTTATTTTTGGGTAGGATTCTTTTCTTTCTCGCAAAGGACATACACAAATATACATATATATATATATATATATATATATGTATGTGTGTATGTGTGTGTATATAATGTATATAGCCATAATATTATGGAAAATAGAAATACTTTTCGAAAATAAAAAATAAGAATGCATTCAAATCTCAAACCAAGTTTACGCTTGAATAGTAAATGATTGTTGGTTTGAGCATACAGGCAAATTGTATATACATATAGGCTACTAGAATACTGCATATATAATATAAATACATATAGGTATGTAAATATGGTTGTCGTCTTCCAAATTTTACTCGTCAAAAATAGACGTTTAGAATTTAAAACGAGATCGTGATTTTTTTTTTATTTTGTCGCATAGTAAATATTAAAATATTAAAATGATGTGAAGGAAATTTAAAAAAAATTATCTTTATAGTCGCATAAACAGTATAATAGCAATGAATATGTAATGTGATCGAATAACACCAAAAAAAAAATAATATATATATATTTTCATAAAAATTATCCAAAAATTAAAATAAGTTCTAATAATTTAAGTACGTATCCCAGGAAAAAAATTATTCTAAACAATTATAAGAACATTATTTTACTTTCTGCAAATGTTTTTTAAAACAATATATATATAGGTATTAGGGTGGTCCTTATTTTTAGTCTTAAATATTGATCGGGACACCCTCAGATATTGTTCCAATATATATAATAGTAATGTATATACAATTTGGCGAGGATCAATTAAGTTTAAAACGTACCACGAAAGGGCTGAAATTTTGCTTACAAGGGTAATTATTGAGTTTTTCACAGATTTAAAACGAAATAGTGCAATTACAATAAAAAAGTATAGAACACAAATTATAGACATTTTAATATTCTAAAATAATTGTTATATGTAAAATTTGCCTGAAACGTAAACTTTCGGTATAAAATAAAGAAACTTAAAATTATCCTAGTATTGCTAATATTTTACATTAATTCATTATTTACAGTATATCTCATAAAAAATTGGGATTATATAATATATAATATAACAAAAGTTATATTAAAATTTTATTAGGTATGCTTTAAGAAAATGTTAAGTTTAACTTGAAAATTGTATTTATGTATTTTAGGGTGGTATTTATTACCTTACCTACTAGGTATATGCTTTTGTGTACTATCTGGGTCGGAACAAAGTAAATTTCAAAAAAAAATTTTTCTTCTTTAGTAAAAATATAAATAGGTATATTTTCTATACAAGAAATGAGCTATGAAATAAAAGTATAAACTATATAGGATTGCGGGAAGCTTATTGATTTAAAGGAGACGCTTAAAAGTATATAACGTAAACTTATATATAATATGGGCGACGAGCTCTATATACGGAAAGGATTCCAATGGACTCCACGAGGGAATAAAATATTTTTTTTACATAAATGATGACAATGAGCATTTATGGTAGCATTTATTCATTTACTTTAAAGTAGGATTAGTTACTCGCAATCGCATTTAAACAATATTTTAAAATTAATTTAGTAAACGAAAAGTGTAGATAATAATAAAATAATAAATTTATAAAAATGCTATTTAGGAGTTGGTTTTCTGTATAACATTAAGCATTAAACAGTGGAAAGTTTAATATATACGCAGAACAATACTAAATGCATCGTATTCAAATTAGAATATGAAGAATTAATAATTAATGGACAGATGGTTAAGTATCGTAAATTATAAGATCATACCGAAAAGTACTGAACTACTATTTTCATTAATTAATTAATTCTTAAAATTCTTACAAATAGTACCTAATTTATAACGCCAATAGAGGCACTAATTTTAATTCACTTATAACTATTACTATCACTAAATATTACTATATTATTACTATATATATATAATATATATATATACTTCAATATGATATAGTTCAATAAATAAACAGAAATATCAAATAATAAATTAATTAACTACAAAATTAAATTGAAAAAAAATCAAATTTATAATAAAAGTCAATATTGTGATATTATAATATGGTTTAATTCAAAATTGATATCAATATAGTACAAAATTTGCCATCATTATTTCGATATCGTGTTGAATTATCGAAATCATTGTCCTCGTCATTAATATTATCAGCCAACCTAAAATATTAAACAACGAACAAAATAAAAAAATTAAAATATTTGAAATAATATATTATTATATTATATATCGTCGATATATTGAATAATTATTCCAAATTTATATCAATATATACAAGTATTGCATGCATTTGCCATGGTATCGATATTAACCAATCATTATGCTATATTATAGCCAAATAAACGCATACGACCTAAAATTAATTATTTGATGTTAATTAATTTATTCATTCTGGCATATTATATTATACTATGTGTTTATCCAATCCAAATTTATATGTTTTCACTGTCTACCATGTATATACAAACGCAACGTAATGGAAAATATTTTGATGAGTTTTTGTACAATACCTACCTACTTTCAAAGAACGTTTGTGTTATTTTTACGGTTCCAGTGTTTTATTTCAAAGACAAAAATAATGAAAACCAAAAAAAACCGTTCTACATAATATATTTTTTGGTATATACATACAAATAAAATGGCGTCATTTATAGAGTACACAAGGGTGCGTGATGTAATACATCCAGCTCGCGTTTCATTATTTTAAAATAAAAGTTCAAATTGTTGATTTTATTCAAATACAACTGCGTGTATTTTTATTATTTTTTAACATCGATTATTTAATATATATATATAGATAAGGAACCTAGATATTTATATAGGGTGATTCTATTTTAACGTGTTTGCCTCGTCAATTAGGACAAATATATAAGTACCCACAAAACAGCTCTTGATTATATGTGCTCCTCTCCTCTTAAAATATTTCTGGATTCGTTCCTGCAATAATGTATATATATATATATATATATATATATATTTTTTTTTAAATAACTATTCGGGTAGAAGTATAGTAGGAACTTTGGTACAGAGTTCTTTTTATGGAAAATGCATTCTAAATGGCAGTTTATAGAAGATATTTTTGATTTTCCCAGTAATTTTCTTAAACGCCAAGGAAATCTACCTTTCATAAATGGAAAAAATGAAAAATAAAATGATTTTTAAATTAATTTTGTATTTATTTATAATAATAGTTATATTGTATATTACACCAAACTCTACTCAAAGCGAAATTAAATATATTCCCTACCGGTATCCTATCGAACGAACGAAATGCTTCTACCTCCTACTTACTCATTCTTTTTCTTAAATGTATTATTTTTTTTATACTGATTATACCTCATAAACTTTTTGTATCTAAAATTTAAACGCTAATAAGCAATAACTCATAATTGACTATTAGTTCGATATTCAATTTTTATATATGAAAATTTTCCGGAAAATACTCTCTGTCTGGAGATTATACCTACATAAAAATGTAGTATTAATGTAGGAAACGCGTCAAAATAAATATTGATTACCTAGTAATTTATCGTGTATATATCAACTTATATTTCGCATTTAATATGGTAACTTGTGAATTATATCGTCATTCAGCTGTCCACCTACTGTACAGTAAAACCGAATGAAAATATTATTATAAATACAATAAACGGTTTCGGAAATTGTAAGAAAAAAAACTGATAATAATAACAATAATTGTTTTTTTTTCTTTTTCTGAAAAATCCATACGTATATATTCAGTTTCAAACTGACGTTTCTCATCCATTTCCGTGTAAGGATTGTTACCGTCTCACTGTTATGATATATAATATTATCTATTATTCTATTCTGAATATGATACATGCAATAGGTTCGAACTCCATCAAACGCTATGCCATCTCTCGAATTGAATACGTACGACTGATATTTCCAAAAAAAATCAAAAAGAAGTTTTAGTCGATTCGCAATAGTAATTTTGATCCGAATTGAAATGCGGGAATACTTAAAACGAACTATTTTCAAACTTTGGTTGGGTAAAATAGATGTTTGAGCATTTTTCAGACATGTAATCATTTACATTTTATTTTATCTTAATTAATCTTATTTTATTTTAATTATACAGTTAAAACTAACCGAGTTTTTACGATTAATAGTAACAGTAACGTTTAAGATATTTCCTGTATAATATAATGTATATAGACATCGAGTTATTGACAGGAAAATTTAATACTATATGTTATTGTTTTTTTTTTCTATTAAGAAATTCTGTTTACATAAAAACAATCTTAATTTTTCGAATTCGCTACGTTTACTTTAATTGGATTTTCTCAAAAAGCTCTGGACGATTTATACTGAGCTACTTATAAGTTTCTACAAAAACCTTAAATTATTACATTTGACCCTTTTGCTTTTAGCGTTTTCATTTTTACAAAAATATAATATTCCATTATATAGCCCGAGTGCGTGCGCTCGTTTTTAAATAGCGGCATTTCATTAAGATAAATAGTGGAGGAAATTATTCTTTGAATTGATACCGATCGTAACTGAGCTATTATACCCGATAATTATTTTAAGAAAATAATCAGTGGGAGGTAACACCTCTCTTCTCCCAAAATGAAAATAATATATATATATAAGCTCCCGAAAAATAATCGTAATACGTAATTATATTATATATTATACGTACAATTACTTTAGTAAATGAACCTTTTTTGTGTAGTCAACAAATATTTAAGTTTAATTTCACTGAAAGAAAATCTATACAGAACGACTCTCGTCTGAACTAGCGACAAAAATAGGTATCTGATGAATATATTATAGATATTTTATCCACACGCCAAACGCAACGTCCGATCCTTTTGTTTATATAATAATTTCTAATTTTGTATTTTTATATATACTAAACGAGTATATTATATTTGTATATATCTATAGTAACATTGTAATTGCTGTGAATTTAAAAGAAACTTTAACATAGATTCCTTTTCCAGAACCTATTATTTCTACTACCTATTAAAATGCTTTTTTACAAGTTGGTAATTTTTATTTTTAATAATTGTTTTGATAATTCCAAAATTACTACTAATCAATAAAAATAAATATATATTAGTAATATACTACTAACAAGTAGGGCTCGGAAGTTATCGCATTCACATGGTTTTTATAGGCTATTAGATTTATTGTTAAGTAAGCTAGAAATTAATTTCAAGACATTACGGAAAAAATATCAATAGTTTATACTTTGTGCATATTTTTGCATATTTAGTCATTTTTTTAGTTTTAAGATATTTTTTCTTAATTTTACTATTTTTTTTAGAGCATATTTAATGATTAATGATAAATCAATTTAAAAATTTAATAATTCGAGAGTTTTATTATATATTGTACCATGTTTTTTCAATATAATGTTTTTATATTTATATTTAGGAGCTCGTGATTATTATGTAGAATAATATGTATGTATTGACTTTTGTTATTCTATGGCTATTTTGACTCTCGTATTTGTCCTCGTATGTGTACCTGCATCAAATTCATTAAAATAACCTAACAATTTTAACTCTGATCTTTACTATTTACAGTTTTATAAAATATTTGTGTTCATATAAATATATTATGGTAAAAAAAAAAATAAATGCATGTTTGAAAACATATTTTTACTCTTTTAAGCGCATAAATGCATACATATTTAGAACTTTTTAAGATGATTAAGTTCCAAATACTGCTAATAATCTATATTTATGTTTTGACAGCTGTAGTATCAAAATAGTTTTTGTATTCTACATATATAATTAACTATACTCCGTGCACGTTAAGAATAAACCCGACGGTGAATGAAAATTCATCGTCACACGCAGGTTTCAATTATACAGGGTTACCGAAAATTACGCGGTATACCGTACATGTATGACAATAGTCAATAAATATTGGCACTCTGTATGCCAAAATAGCATAGTTTGTCTAGGACATGATATCCAGGTATAAACCGGTCACCGCCGACTCGACAAAGTTCTTTCTTAAGAGGATGCTTTTAAAGGGGTTCTGTATATTCTGGCAATTTTAATAAAGTTTTATAAAAAATGAAAATCTAACAATTTAATAATATTTAATTATATTATAAAATAGTCATGTATCAGTACCATTTTTTATTGTTGTATTATCAGGATATTTATTTAAAATCAAGTTCACATTATCTAACTACAACTTCTCTCTTTGTAATCGCAGAGTCAAATTTTTTATAACATATGAAAGATTAAAATATTTACTGTACTGAGTTTTTTTCAATATATTTATTTAAGAATGTAAAATCCGTGATTGAAAATCGTGAAATTTTAAAATTCTAAAATGAAAAAAAATTATTTTATATAATAAAACTTAACGGCTACAGCATTGTAAATATTCTCATTTTTCATATTTTGTGAACATTTTGACTCTGCGATTGTAGTTATAAAGCGCGGAACTCTAAAAGGGGTCTGTAGCAACCTTTTAACGTGTAACATGTTGTATATGATAATAATTGATAAGTCACTATTGCGCCTTTAGATATAATGGTTATACAATGACGTGTGATAAGACGTTCTCCGTAGATTCTTCCCAAAACTACGAAAAACTCACTGCAACGCTATATATTTTTTAATATAGAATAACAACGGTGTATTTACGGTCGAACAAGGATTTGGGGGATAGATCCCCCCTTGGGCTTGGGTTTTATTTTTATTTTTTTTTATATATAGAAATACGAGTATATAGTAAAATATAAAAATATAAGCTAAAGGGGGTCTATATATATAAATACCTACAAAATAATGAAAATTATGAACTTAAAATGCGCAGACATAATAATTTATAAAATGTAAATATTAATATTTAAAATTCAAGATTGTAAAACGCACGTCTTGCTGAATCTCGCATGCTAATTATAAGTTGTTAATATTATATTTATGCAATAGAGGTACCATTACCATTGATTATGGAATAATAATAAGTCCTTATATAATCAATGCTACTGCCTACCTATTATGGAACAAATATAAAATATTGTACGTTTGCGGCATTTTACCTATAAATGTATTAACACGTATGTATTTTGAACGGGTGTTTTTGGCATACCCTTAAAGGAATACTGTTTTTGATTTCATATCACCATATGGGAACGAAAACCGGCTGACATTCGTAAATATTCTGGGTCTGTTCTAGGAAACACAGTGATTTTCGTTATTTATACAAATCTCGGAAAATCTTTTTTTTTTTTTTAAATCATATATTCAATTTTTTTTTTAAATTCAAAACAAAGTCATAACAATATTATTTATAGTTTTTGAAAAATTGAAATCGCCAGTGTTTTTTTCGAAATAAAAATAACAAATATAAGCCGACAAGTTTTCTATATTTTTCGTGTTGAACAGGTGCACTTTGTGGAAAACGAATCGATCAAGTACACGAAAAACAAACGGTGCGAGTTCTGGATACGGAACACGGGCCGCGGATGGTTGCACGCACCATACCACTCACTGCCGGAGAACACGACGTGTTGGTACCACCTGCAAGCCACGCCAACCGGTCTCGCGGCAGGCGGATATCCGGTGGACCGCGAGTCCGGTCCCGGCGGCGGTCCCAGATACAAGGTGTGGGTGTCGGTGCTCAAGTTTTACGTGACCGGAACGCAAACCAGAGACTGTACTACCAATCTGATGGTGTGGGATGGCAATTCTTCTTGCCATCCTTTCTGGTAAATTTCCCCGATGATCGGTTAGAATCCTCCAAGTCCCCACTCGTCAAACATCTCGGGAACGTAGCTATTAGACGTTATTTCCCACTGGTAAACCTGACTGTAATAACAAAAAATTAACAATTGGAAACACACCAACTATTACCGGACTCGTGTATAGGCAGTATAGATACCATTTACCAATAACCATCACGATAATATTATTGTAAATGACACAATATTTACCGTTTTTAGAGACACGTTTTCGCCTTGTTTAAGATTGTTTTTTTTTTCTTATGATAATTCATTATCTACTTTTGGCTATTTTCCGGATATTTGAGCGTCGGAACCGAAACTACAAATACCGATATTGGAATGGGAACGTTTTGAAAATTTTGAAACCGAAACCCCCTTATTTGATTTTTTCTGTACCTATATAAATCTTCTTATTATAAACGATAGTAATTAAATGTAAAAATAAAGCGAGATTATGAAAGTTTATTAAAAGTTCTGTGTTCACGATTATCATCAAATCGGTGAAATACTTGAAAAAAAAATAGTTAGGAAATTGTAGTATATTCTGTGGTGAGGGCTGTAATTTACATAATACTGAAATTTCCTTCCCGCACGAGCCACACATATTATTTATTGTCACATATCTGCTCTCACCATCGCCCTTCTTGGTAACGATATTGTTGCTTCTCACATAGATTGACATTTGTTTTCGTAATATTTAACTCTTCTTTCATCCAGTATAGGTAGTAAGATAATATCACAATACTTTACAGTATGAATAAATCACTAACCAAGATAAAAATCATAGTTCATGCTGAAAACAAAATGTACGGTGTTTTTATCAATACTTATCGCCAATATATTTACATTTACACTTTAAAAATAATTTACTAAGTAGATTCAAAACCGGAATCGGAATTTAAACACAAAAAGTTCACTTTTAAAAAAATTTAAACCGAAATCCCCTAATACTGCATAAAGGTTCCAAGCCTTGAATTTTAGCTATTCCTAATAATTATAAATATATAGTTGCTGTGTTAAGTTTTTGAGAATTATTTTACATCGATCGATTGTTATATATAAATAAACGGTGGAGTGAGCTATGAGCCTATGGCGCTATTTCACTGAAATATCCCTATTTAATATTTACGACCCAGTCGTGATAAATCTCGTATATACGCGTGATGTTTTAGTGATTCGAGAAACGCCTCGTCGTCCTCGGCGTATCTGCACAACAACACCACACTGTTGGCCAACTACTGTCCCGGTCAGACGCCCAGGTCTTGCGATCATTTCCTGTTGACCCGACAACAACGTCCGTGCACACTATCCGAGAGTTTCCTGTCTACGTCCTGGTCGCTCACCGTTCAGCTAAACATACAATATGCCACGGCTCTCAGGTTGGTACTCCTACGGTATATCTATCACAGATTATGCACTCCGAGACTCGAGTAGAACGAGGTTTATAAAACCTTCGAACAAAAGATTACATCCAAATTACATGCACTGATTGGCCTAGGCTCCATACAGGTCAACCACATTATATTAACAAAATCATATAATATAAAATGTCATAACACCTACATAACCCATGCCAATATAATTAACATAATATTTAAAATGAATAAATATTCTAAATATGCAAGAAAATTTAATTTCAAACAACATTTATGACCTTTATTTTACAAATTACATTTCTGCAAACCCCATGACCGTTTATTTACAAATCTGTCAGGAGTGCGCTATTTAACTAAATATATAATATGTGGATAATGTACATACCTACCTAATATGTAATTTCGTTTATTAATATTGCCTCTAAGAAGACTTTTATTATGACAGCTGTATTTTTGTGTGAGCGTCATAATATTATTTTATAATTTATTCTGCAGACCGGTGTCGTTCAAAGCCCTGTACGAATTCGTGGACCTCCACCAGGACGGAAGTTCGTGGCCGGAAACCGGAAGTATGTGTTCCAGGATTTTTCGGCGGCCCAAGCACTCGCCTTCCAGTACGATAGCGATCCGTTCGCCAAAAAACATATTTTTTTACGGAAGAGGAGGAAATAAAAATTTAAGGTAAACTTTCTTGTTTGTATTTAGCTTCCACCAGAATAATTATTGGCTCGAGGATTTTAAAATAAAATGATAACAATATTAACTTTTATATATACTATTATACGGAAGAGCTAAACGGAATTTTTAGTTTTTCGAATTATATGTTGATATTGAAGTATTATTTATATGACAGAAAATAATTAGTAGGTACCTAAAATTAAAAATTGACTTTCTAAATCCCGGTTATTACATTAAAATTAAAGTAGGTACCGAACTCTTTAATTATTCAAAGAATAATTATAATGTAAATATTTAATATTATATTTTAAAACATGTTCTAATCGTAACCAGAACCAGGACCTAGATCATAATATATACTATTTTTATATCAATATATCAATTAGTATTTCATTACACTTATACATTTACACTATCTTATTCAATACCTTGATTAGGGTATAGGATATAATTTATTATATTATTATGTTATATGTATTTTAACTTCCAAATTCGAACAATACGAAGTCACTATTGTCCCGGACTCGGTAATTTATTAGTTTATCTTATAGGTTTTATTGTCGTCCGCGAGTTTTCGAATTTGGATGTTTTCATTACTGTATAGTATATAGGTATACTCTATTCAACGCACCCACGTACGTTTCCAATTATATATTTTGAGTAGGTATTTTCGTAGACCGCAAAAACACATGCGCCCGAACAATAATAATCGTTTACCATAAATTATATTATATTTTAAATGTATTACCTAAATAAATTTGCATTTTCTCTACTCTTATTTAAACAACTGTGGTCGTATTGTTTCCGTTCGTGCTAATGGATTCTATAACGTCGAATCGTAAATATTTATTTTGCATTCCATTACCGTTCAAAAAATACTAGTAAGTTGTCGTTCAGGTTTAAAGGGGATTAAACTGAAACAATAAAAAATACATTTTAAATACTGTACATTATTTTATTTATTTCAAAATTATGTAAATAACAATAATTATTAGTATTGGCTACAAAAATAAGTTTCACGTCTCGATTATTCCGTTAAAACCCCGAAATCAGTCAAAACCAATTTTTACTATAATAAATACTCGCTTAAATTTTCAATCATCATTTTGGCATTTTGAAAAATATTTTATAAAACTGAATTTATTAGATAAAAAAAATATTTGCAAAACAGTATTTACAATATATTATATTGTATTATATTATAGTATAGTAATATATGGTGACATTGTAATATCGGCGCCAAACTCGCCGAAAACTTGACCGATAAATAAAAACTAGGTATATCTCAGTCCTCTATAATCTAAAATAATTTTAACTGGACAGCTTAATCAAAACTTGTTTTCATTTACCTCGGGATTAAATTATAACAATTCATAATAAATATTATTTTGTGTTTCCAATCAATACCTACCTACGATTATACACTTCCGGTATCGTTTTCGACAAATAATTCCTATTCACGCGGTCGATTTAAATCAAATACATTTCTACATACCTAATGGAACATATAGTTGTTAAACATTTTTTATTTATTTTTTCTAAAGTTGCGTATTCAGGTTAGAGGGACAGCCTGGTGACGTGGCCAAGGTCAGCATACTGAAAATTGGCTCGGGAGACCGCAGTTGTTACAGTCGATTGAACAAGGACCGGGGTACTTTACAGTGCGTGGGCGATATCGGTTCATCTCTGAGCATTTTGGACGAGGTGAACGGTCCGAAAACCATGCTGGTGCCCAGACATTGTCTGTGCTCGACAAACGCGTCCCTTTTACCGTACACATTCGTCACTTTGGGATCAAAGGCGTCGATGGTGTGGGATGTATTTGACATGAATTCGACTGAGGATTTTCGGCTCCATTACTTCGAAGCTGCCGTGCAGTTCGTCAGGAGAGAAGTGGTCCCGAAACGTTGCGAGGTGAAAAGCAATCTATTGACCGGACCTGGAGGTCACTTCACGTTTCATTCTCATCACAACGTAAGCATCGATATGTATACATTGACCGTACAGTTTATCGCCAATGATTGTTTACAGTAAACTTTACTTTCATTTACAAAACGGGCTTGCGCTCAAAATTACATAAAATATATAGTAATTATTATTTTTAGATTTATTATTCAAGTGAATGAAAAAATATTCGTAAAATAGTTCAAAAACATACAATACAACATAATACTATAGTAGTTTTTTAATTAAATATATGTAGTTATGAGAAAGATGTGTGTTCGAATTGGTAATTTTCCTTCGGCGATTTATCATTTTTTTAATAATTATCTGAGCAAAATTGAACATAGAATAGAACGTATTGTTACGCGTATAAGACGAGTAGTAGATACTGCGTATATTATTCTAAATAGGAGAGTATGAGAATTTATTTTGCCAGATAGGAAATTTAGATAAAGTTTAAATTCTAAAATTTTCACCACCATCGACAACAGTATATAGATCAAGCGCACGAAGTAATGGACTATAATCGTGGGGATGATGAATAATATTTTGTTTAAAGCGTGTGAAACTCAGAAATCTGTGTTGCGAACGAGTTCAATGTGGTGACTATCGTCTACTGTGTGCAGATCCTAGATGACTGACCCATACTAACCAGCAGAGCATGAAAATAAGAATCGATTTTTTTTAACTGCCCCTCCCCTTTCTTTCCGGAGATTTAATACATAATTAAAATCTAAATATATTTAAAAACTGTTTTTATTTGGCAGGATTTCAAAAAGGACAAAAATAATTGTTGACCATTTTATTGCGGCTAATCCTGAAAAATATTTAATTTCTGTTATTCGTCCGAAACTTTCCAATAATTAGTATAGTGCAAATATGTTTGAAAAATTCAATACTCGAAAATGACATCATTTAATATATTATATCTATATCTATCTATCTACATATATATATATATATATATATATATATACGTATTTATTAAAAGGAAAAAAATAAATGGAAAGAAATGTGTGATACAAATAATTAATGTTGAAAAAAGAATAAACGGACGTTATACTTGAATCAGTTGATTGGTACTTATTTATCCGATACACTTTACGTAATATATAAATAGTATTACAGGTTTCATATTTCAAATTTTCAATTTTGTAAAATTATTTATTATATTACCTACTATATTATATAAACCATAATTATATAGGTACATATTGGGGATACAAAATCCAATTTTACTATGTTACGCGTGTATCGGACAAAAACAATTATTCGGATACAATGTCTTCTAACCCTATCCCTATCCCCGCTATATAATGAAATTCACATATTTATGTATATATGCAGGTGTATTGTATAATTTTTATATAATTATTCAATTATTATTCAAATGAAAGGTAACCTCATATATGTGTTGTCGTTGGACCATCGTTTAGCTATTTTTCATCCACTAAATTTATAGATTACGTTTTTCCATTGTCAGATTAGGTCGAGTTAGTGATAAGCGTCGGTATTTAACGTTATCTATTATCATTTCAGACGACGTGCGAATCTCATTTCGTCACACTCACCCTCCAGCAGTACACCAACAGCTATTTGTACGCGAAATTGCCCGGGTTAGCGATGCCGGACTCGTCGCATGCGGTACCCAACAACTCCGAGCACGTACACTGCCCCACGAATAATCGGTTCATCGTGCACGCCGGCGATACGGTTCATACTGTCGTCTGCCCGGATCCATATTATACGGTTGAGGTTTGTTAAAAAAAATTGTATATTAAAAAATTTATGTTAATATTGCATCAAACCCGCATTTTTTACTCTGTATTTCTGACGAGCAACGTACTTATAGGGATAATAACATTACTTAGCATCTCAAAGCCCTTTTTTTTAATATTGCCTGGCAAATAAATTACATATATTTAAAAATAATAATAAAAATTAAAAATACTTTAATTTCTTTATAAAACAATATATTTTTTATAAAAAAAAAATATTCCGATATGTCCTCGAAAATAATCTGATCTTCAAATTTGATAATAATGTAAAAAAAAAAATAGACGAAGATTGAAAATAATGTATTTTATAGAAGGATTTATCGAATAACACACATTATACGAATATTTAAACATTTACATTGTAAACTCCTTCATGTTAATTTTTGACATTGCAGGAACACTCAAAACTAAATAGTAGATTGTAATATACTAATATGGATTAAATTTATCTATCTATTTATAGTGTTTATTGCTTATTAATACAGCAAAAATGTCATGTAAAAAACCCTTTTTAAAATTTTTTATTCCTTAAAGTAAGTAGTAGTAACAAATACATTTGTATAATTAAACTGATTTAATTTTAATTTTTTTGATTACTACAACCTCTTTGTCAGATGATAATTTACAATATAAAAGCAATAAAATACACCGAAAAAATCCTCACTTGAAATTTCGTAATGAGTGTTTTAACTCTAAATTTAACCAAAACGTCAAAGTTTAATTTCTGCATAGTGTTATTTTGCAATATAGTAAAATTACGGTACGAAGAATTTAAACTCAACACTGATTAAATTTAAAATTTAAATACCTATAATCTATTTTATAATATAAAGATGAGAACATTGTGTATTTCTATATTGGATATTCTTTAAACGTTAATTTTAATGATAATACCATTTTTAAATTAAAATATTTGAATTAATACAAATTTCTCTCTTTAAAATTAATATTTTTAAAAAGTCCATTATAAGATTATATTTTCATCGAAAAATTTTATAACAGGTGTTTAAATTCTACATATGACCAAAACTCGGCAATTTAAAGTCTGCGAAGCGTAACTTTTCTATATTTCCTAATTAGATGATAACAACAAATGAATGGGGTTGTCACGTAATAATTATTACAATTATTTACACCTTACTTCAATCAATGTCATGTATCAAGTAAACCTTAAGTTTTTTTTTATAAATAAACAAGTTAGGAAAGCCTACTCTGCGAGCATGCTGAATTCCCGGTTTCTAAACGTATTTTATAAAAATATAAAAATATAAAATAACGAATAATATCTATCTTCCTAGTAACCAAAATATACAATCATAATTCTATATACTGGTAACTACGGACAGACGGACAGACACAACGATAATATAAGGTGTCTATTCTAATTTTTAGAAACCTAAAAGTTTATTTGAAGTAACAAATGCATGAAAATAGGTACTACTGTTAAAATACATAATGTTTTTAACAATTGATAAATATTATAAAAAATCTTGATATATATGGTGAAGGAGGGATATAATCCCCAAATCACTCTCCGTGACATATTATTATCTATACTTCTCATACGTAAGAATTTTATTATTTTATTTGAGGACCATATTAATTATCTTTATAAAGTTTAATACGTTGTAAAAATATTTTGAAACTAAAAATAAAAATTTAAGACATAAAAACTGTAAATTTACTAGCTCTATCGCACCGTTCAAAATCAAAAATAATTTTTAACTGTCGATTTTTTTAATTTACCCAAATGAATGTACTAATAACGTTGTATTCAATTTTTTTGAGTTTTAAAATTTTATATTACCAATTATTTTAACTTAAGAGGACACCACACTGACAATTTTTCAATAAAAACTTACTTTAATATTTTTCATTTCTATTTACCTATAAACTTGTAAATACAAAATGAAATAAAAATTATAGCTAACAACATTATCTCGCGACTGGTGGAGCCGATTTTTGAGATATACATTTTTACAAGTATTATGAGCTGTTAAAATATCGATTTTTAAATTTTTTTTAACAGCTTATAAAACGTGTAAAAATGCATATAATATCAAAAATCAGCCCCATCAATCGCTATATAATTTTGTTCTCTATAATTTTTTTTATTTCATATTTTTACAATATTCTACAGTTGATAAAAATGAGAAATGCATAAACATATTTTTTCATAAATATCGTAATTATAGGACAGTTGAAAATGACACAGACACAGGTCTATTTTTAAATTACTTTTAAAATATATTTAAATATTTTTAATTTGTTTGATTATAATTTTTTTTAAATTTAATAAAAATTGCCTATATAAAATCCCTTTAAAATCGGGTGTGTGGTATTCTCTTAAATATCACAAAATTTATAATTTTGTTGAAAAAAAATTGTAACCCTGGATTTACGTTTTTTAAATGTATTTAGAGTAACGTATATTTAACATTGTTCACAATTTTCAGGTCTTGAAAACCAATATTAGGTACTTCTTTTAAGACTTAAAATTCTCGAACTATAAAATATCTATAGACAGCTCAAAACCTAATAAACGTGAATATAGTACTAAATTATATATTTGGAGTAGATTTAAAGATTTTAAAACCATTATTTTCGAAATTAAAAGGAAATAAAAAAATCTCGTTTTGACGAAATCGTATTTTTATCGTTTGTTTTGTTCGTCAGTTTTTAGTAGCTTTTCTTTACACATTAAAAACTATTCAGAAAATGAAAAACCGACCTGTTTAAATTACCAAATAGATGTAATTTCCTACTCGAAAATGGATAAATATATAAGGATAAGAATAAGTCTTCTGGTCAAAAATTTTTTAACAGAAGAAATGAAATAATCATCATTGTAAAACCACTTTCTCACTATGCTCAGAATTTAAAATTGTTATTAAAAATATGTATAAGCCATAAAACTGGTATTTTTTTAAGTTAAATATCGAGATAATTTATGTACTTCAGAAACTTATAGGAAGTATATTTATTGTAATATTTCATTATTTTATAAGTGTTAATTAATTTAATTTTAAATATAAAATCATATAGACACGTAATCTATTAGAAACAAAAATAAACACAATAATATATTCTCAATAAATATTCAATCACATTTTAAATATATTATGTATAAGAACATAATATTATAAACGTCATTAAAATAATGGAATATTTTTTTGTTGTAAATAAAACGGTGATTAAATTATACCAATCAAATAATATCGTACTATAATGTAATACATTTGTTTACACGTTAAAAAAGTATAATATTAAATATTATACTATATTATTATTATTATTTCATTGGATAATAGGTCCCCAATGCATGAATATTGCTAAATTGCCTACTTAACACGCCGTGTTTACTATTGATATACTCTATTCAGGACGGTCCATTCAATCAGCGAAAACCGGTCACGTTCGCATATACATATTACCAACGGTGAGCGGTATTGTCGACCGTCGCCACGTAATAAGGTGTATTATAAAAAATCTTGAAAATCCGTAGTCACAATTTTTTTTTATAGTCATTTTAATTTTTTTGACAAAATTATCAATTTTGAGGTAATTAAGTCCAAATAGTTAGTAAAATGAGATTTTAAGACCTGAAAAAATTTAGTATAACGTTTGTCGTGCATTAATTTAACTAAATTTACATAATATTTTGTTCGTTTTCAATATTATATGTCATAAACTGAACATTCAATAAAATATACTGTATAATATTATGTAGTAATAACTGTACCTACATGGAACTGAGCTATTATAAATATATCATATTACATTTTAAAATATGCATAAGGTCACACTAAATCATATTTATTTCTACATTTGATCTTCAATGTAATGTTCTGAGTAGGTATATAATTAATATTAAGAGTTATGTATACTACACCGAAGCTACGCACAGAATCGTTTTATTGAATGCAATGATTTATCATTGCTTTCAAATGCAATACATCCACCAAGAGTGTCCTGCCCAGTAGCGAAGTGCATCCACCCATACTGACACCCGACGAGCGAAGTGCTTCCACCCCCTACTGACCGGATTTTTAATATGTACGTTTTGATAAAAAAAAAAAAAACCAATTGATTTCAACTTACGAGTATGTATTACCTCACCTAACCGACAACCGTCATTCCCTAGAGAGAAAACTATTACCCGGCAAAATCGATGATATGAATATGAGATTAAAATCGTATCCTGCAAAAAAAGCGGGTGGAACTAGTTTCTTAATGCAATGTTTAAATTAATTTACATAAACGTTATTTTATAGTAATGAATTTTTCCGATAATAGTTCCTGCCAGATATTTTTTATGAGAAATGCTCGTAAATAAACTCACTTACAAAAAAAAAAAAAATGCCCGCGTATATAAACAGAACGTAACCACACCTGCCGTGAATATTTTTCGCAGGTATTCTCTGACGGATGGCACACCAGAAACATCATATCGAACTCTTCCCGGGACATCGTCATCGAGTTCATACCTATTGATCCCGGATCGTACACCGTGTCTTGGATACAACTCTCGTCCAGGTATACATTTAAAAAACAAAAAAATTATAATCATGAACAATAAATGCCGCGTTTTAGAACCGCTAAAAAGTTTCCAATTATCGTCCACGTTGAATAATTATTATTACATTTCTCCCCGTCATTAAAATATCATATATAGGTACCGACTAATAAATCTCCATAGAATTCTGTATATTGTGCGAAATCCGTACTTTCAACAATATATAAACTCATATCGAACTACTCGTAGCTTATAACAGCTTACGGCCAACAATTTATTATTATTGCGTTATGACATTAACCCTGGATTACGGTAACGTCTTCGCGCAAAATGAAACGACAGTTAAGTCACAGAATAATATAAAACGCAAATATCTACCTCTCTCCTCAACATCGGTATAAATCTAATAAGAGTCACCCGATCTGAATATACACTTCAACCCGCTGGACCATGATCATTTTATTAATATTCTAATGAGTGTTAAACAAATAAACTATTAATATATAATATCGGCTAAAATGTGCTTTATCGATTCATTTGAGTATTTCAATTATCATTATTATTATTATTTATTATTATTTTGATTTTTAAAAATATTTAACAAAAAAATATATGAATATATTATATACAATATATATAAAAAATATTTGACATGTTTCCGAAATTCATATTAAATTAATAAATGACTTGTGTTATTTTTTTCCTCATTTTTAAAATAAATAATTAAAATGTGTATTCAAATTATGTGCTTTACACATTTTATGAACAGATAACTTCAATGACTTTTAGGTTTATTGTCCCTTCGATTCTTATCTATGATAGTGTGTTATCATAATTTTAGATAAGCAAAAAAAAAAACATTGAATTCCCAAGACTATTCTGAGTAAAGTCGGATATTATAATATTTTTTATTATTTTTATTTTTTTTATAATATTTAAAAATAAATAAATAACCATGACAACTTTATTTGTTATTTTGTTATTTCTCCTATATATTTATAAAATATTTCTGTTTTAAAAGGTATTTTTACGCTTAAGATCAGGAAACTAATAGAAAAATCAAAAATTTATATCTCTGACGTACCAACTAGAACTATTTTTCTAACAAAAAAGCTTTCAAAACTCCTCAACTCTTCCTTCCCAAAAATAAGCATAGGTACAGCTCAGCATTAAAAAAAACACATCATGTTAAATCCAATATTATGTTCACACAGAATCTAAAATTAAAATTTTTGGGTGGTCCTATTAAATGTTTGTCAACATATTATGTAATTTTAATTTCAACAAACAAGATAATATGATGATTGATGATATAATATTATGTATCAAATTTCAGTAGATACACACTATATATACTAGGTACCTATATCGTTTCCAAATATGTGCTTTTCAACTAAAAATGTTAACGCTTTTCTTTGGTTTTTTTATGTTATTTAATTAATAATTGCACTAACTGATTAATTGAAAGCAAAAAAAAACTACCCTTTTTACACGATATATATATATCGCATTATAGGTACGTGGTGAATTTCAACACGTATAACACAATGGGATACTTGTAAATCTCGCAGCAGAATATCTCATGAATTACTAACTACACCTACACTGTAATTGGGACCTAGGGACTCGTTTGCTTCTGTCATTAAAAAATTATCCCGACTAGCACATTATACCTGAGTTGCACTTAAATATTTAACGTTTATTCCGCATTATAAAACGGAAAGAACTGTCGTTTAATATAGTCTAAAAAAAATCACTGTAACAAAGTATAATAATTAATAATGTAGTAATACGATGACAAGGTGTATGAAAAAAAAAGAACCATGGATATCCCGTAGAATAAACTTCAGGAGTAAGGGAAACATCAACTACATTTCTAAATCTATCTTTTCGGTACCGATATTTTTATATTTAGTACACCCAGTTTAGCAACAAAAAAAAATCCCATCATCCTGCATATAAATCTGATCCAGTCGAGACTTTTCCTTCCTCTAACCCCTCTCTCATCATTTAATGGACCCATTTTTTGTGACCGCTCGCTCGAGGCAACCTGAAATTTGTTTTTAGAACTATCTATATCCCCCGTCCTTCGTTTTGAATATTATAACATTACAAGTTTAATGACTAAATTTTTTCCTTATTCCATACTTTTATATTCGGCGCACAGCAGTATCGATCTGCGGAACCCGGCAAATCTTCACGTGTAAATATACGATAAAATAAGTTTCAAATTTTGAGTGTCGTCCACCGTCGTGTATATATCATCTGATTTTTTATTATTTCTTCTTATTTTCGTTTATTTTTAGTATGAGTAACTCTAAAGTTAACAATATCGTTTTAAACGCAGTGAATAGTGCTTCTCACATCAATGAGAAACTGGACTAATTAATTAAATCGATTAATAACATGAAAGCTAGTCATTATAAACTATCACTTCGTTCAATTCCTTTTGTGATGAAAAAAAAAACCCAGGATACAAAGTTTACAGATATTGAGAATAAATTAGATATCCAAGCAGTTTGAAGACTTTTTAAACGAAAACAAAGCTCTTAATAATAAATTTAAACAACTGGAATCTAAGTTGTCTGAACTTGAATTACGTTATTCTAATAAATTGAATACTAATCATGAAGATATTTTGACCGAAATTATAGATCGTTTAGCAAGAAGCCATTTTATACAACGTACCTGAAAATCCTCCAAATTCTCAAAACATTAATAACGAAATTCAATTCGTTTCTGGGATTTTCCGTCAAATTGTTGTTGAAATTATTCCTCTAAATATGTTGTGCTTAGATAATATTTCCAATAAATATCGGCCTATTTTTTTAACATTACCTAACCAACATGATATTTTTAATGTATCGAAAAAAAAAAAAACTAAATTACGAAATTCGGAAAACTTAAAACACAGGTATCAATATTTCTACCGATCGGACTTTATGTCGACGTAAACATTTGAAAACTGTGTTAGGTGAATTAAATGCTAAAAAGCAGCTAAAGAAAATTATGATTTATTTATTAAATATATTAATAACATTCCAGTTGTTTTAACAAACGGCCAGAACTAAAATGTTCCGATAATTTAACGTTCTATCATCAAAATATCCGTGGTATAAATACCAAAATAGATATTTTTATTCGTTATATTACCTTGATGGACTACGATATAATTATGTTATCAGAAACATAGTTGCATAAAGAGGTCAATGACAGTGAGCTTGGTCTTCTTTCAAAATATTCAATTTTTCGTTGCGATAGAGACAGCGTTATTGGCAGTAATATCAAAGGTCGAAAGAAATTGCGATCAAAAACAATTTTCACTGTTGTCGTTAATCTCTTCAAAACATTTATATTAAAGAATTATTATTAATTATTAAATTATCATTAGGATTTTGATTTACTTTGCTAATTTTTACTATATATATTCCACCTCATTCCGATGTCAACATCTATAATGATCAATCAGATACCGTTAATAATATATTAATTTAATATAGTAAAGCTAAAATAATGTTATTAGGCGATTATAATCTTCCTAATATTCAGTGGTAATTAGTTAATAATACAATTGTCCCTCTTATAACTCAATTTAGTAATTTATCAGAAACTACATTAGCTAGCAAATTTTTCTTATATGAATTTACAACAATTCAATTAGGTAAAAATCGTAAAAAATTCTATACTCTATTTAATTTAATTTAATTCTAATAATATTGGAGTTTATAGAGAGCAATTCTCATTATTACCCATAGATTACTTTTATCATCCTGCCTTATAATAAATCCTGCCTAGTAATAAAAAACTGATTTGGCTTAGTTCTACATCGAAGGACTTGGTTTTCAAGAAGAAAATGGCACATTCGTTGTATAAATTAACAGTCACACAATTTAATTATATTTTTTCTGAACTAAGATCTAAATATAGAATTCAATTTAAGCTTGATTATAATAAATATATATCAGATACACAAAATTCTTTAATAACTTACCTCAAAATTGTTGAAAATTTTTGAAAGTTAGACGTTCGAATCACTTCTTCCCTGTATCAATGACTTATCAAAAACATTTCATTAATCGAGGCTATGAAATTGTTAACAGTTTTGCTCAATATTTTTCTAGTATTTATAATAACTCAATAATGAATTCATCGATACCAAATCTTTCAAGAATTATTTCCTATAATAAACTACTTTTATTTAAATTTATCTTTATGTGTTTTAAATCAGCATGATATTCTAAATGAGTTGGATAATGTGACTTTTAAAACTAATTCGGGCCCAGATATGATTCCTAGTATTTTCTTTTTAAATTTTAAATGTGACATAACTATTTCTTTATTATATTTATTTAATTTATCGTCATCTACTGATTGTTTTCCATCGGCTTGAAAAATAGGATTTATTTAACCTATTTTTAAAGGTAATGATGTAACTAATATATCTAATTATCGGGCCATTTCATTAAGTTCGATAATATCTAAAATTTTGGAGTCTATTATATCTAAAAAAAAAGAGCATACCATTGTTAACCCACTAGTAAACATTAATCAACACGGTTTTATTAAAGATTATCAACGGCCACTAATCAATTGGTTTTTCAAAAATTTATTTTTAGATGCTTTTCCGTTCGGGTTTCAAGTTGATGTCAATTTTACAGATTTCCCAAAAGCATTTGATAAAGTCAATAATTCCATACTTATTTCAAAATTATATGATATTGGCATGGATTTCGTCATACATATTCGTAAACATATCGTTAGTATAATAATTTTAATTCTATTCCTATCGACGTGCTATCCGGAGTACCATAGGGTTTTCATTTGGTTCCTATTTTATTTTAATATTTAAAAATGATTTAAATATATTTATTTAAGAAAACTGCTATTTTTTTATGATTTAAAATTGTTCCGTCTAACTAAAAACCCTAATGACACATCCCTTTACAAGATGATTTAAATATCTTAACCAAATGGTATTAAATTAATAAATTACCTTTAAATAATGAAAAATGTAAAGTAATGACATTCACTAGGTCTCGTAATCCTATACACCATAACTACAATATTAACATGCATCCTTTAAATCGTGTTTACGAAAACTGTGATCTGGGTATAATCTTAGAACCAAATCTCTCTTTTAATAAACACTATTTACGTATAATTAATAAATCGTCTTTGATTTTAGGTTTTATTACAAGAAACTGTAAGGACTTCACAGATCCCAATGTCTTAAAAACACAATTTATTTCCTTAGTTAGATTTATACTTGAATATAATTCTGTTATCTAAATACACATATTCAATGTTTAGAGAACATGAAAAACTGTTTTCTTCGCTTAAAAGCTCGGAATGTAAAAATCTAGATGGTACAAATTTGGACATTAAAATTATGGAATGTAAAATGTCAGACGGTAGAAACCTTGAATGTCAACATTTTATTTCCGTAAAAATTAGTACTTAAATGTTTGTATGGTACAAAATTGGACCGTAAAAATATATCAAACATTGAAATATATAAGTATATAATACATATATACAAATAATACCTATTTTATTAAATGATCGTTTTTTTATTTTGGTCGTCAATTTTTAATGGGCCCTATGCAACGATTGCCTCCTGGGCCTTTTTCCTTAAATCCGCCACTGGCTGCAGATCATACTGATTTGAGCCTTTTGAAATGGTCCATTCATACACTATGTTAAGCCCGGTGCACACGACGCTTGTTTTGCCGATGGTTTGCTTGCGGGGAGCTGTGATGGCTCCAGTGGTTAAAAATTACGTCACTGCTGGCTTCGTTGCGTGAACGCATGCTGGGTTTCGGTGATTAAACGTGTGTTATTATCCGTTCTTCTTTCTTTGGTAGATTTGTGCGTGAACCAATCAGAAGATAGTATTTTGTCACGTGGATCGTATAAGCTCCATGGTGATAAAATTTTAATAATACTCTTAAAACAGATAACACAGATGCTTGTAATTTAATATCGTATCGGTGATGGTTATATGCATTATATTGTGCGAAATTAGAAAATGCCGATTCAAAAGCTCGAAAAGTGGTGAAATGACCAAATAGAAACACTAACTGATGCATATAAAGAGGAGCTTATATTGTATGCAACAAACATGGCTAAATACTACAATAAACATTTATGTTTATTTCTTCGCCTTAATTCATCAATTAATAAAAAAATACTAATTATCTTTTATCGACGACGGATGACTTCGACTGCAATTGCGGGTCCATTTTTCTATATTTTAATTATATTTCTTATACCAGGTATATTATTATATTTTCAAAATTCGAATACTTATAAGGCAATATAACACAAACTTCACAATTTATAATTCATTATGTTAAAAATATGTTTTCGAAATTCGAATATTTATCTTTGGCTCGAACAATCACTATGTGATAACAATCTAACCAGCTAGAAGTCCAGCCTGGAAACGCGCAACGTGTGATGCCAACATCGCAAAAAAACCATCACGGCATCCAATACCACAGCTCGCTTGGGACCAAGCATAAAATCAATCAGGCAATCCAACGGCAAAACAAGCGTCGTGTGCGCCGGGCTTTATACTATGCAAGCCATCCCCTGGCCTAAATATACACAGTTTTCCTAACCAAGACCTCACAGAACCTAACCTAATTTAGTTAACGTAGTTTTTTTTTCGCTCTGTTTTCTATTGCGAAGGATACGGGCGGACGGGCCATACTGTCACAGCCAGTGTCCAGAGCTGGACGCGTGCATCAATGAGTCACTGTGGTGCGACGGCGTGGAACACTGTCCATCGGGTTACGACGAGTCGTTCGGATACTGCATGCACCTGCTGTACACGCACCTCGTGTACAGCGTGGCGCTGGCCGTGGCCGTCATCATCGTGGCCGTGTCGTCCGGGCTGACCGTGCTGTGGTTCCGGCGGTTCCGGTCCGCGTCCCCGTCGCCGGCGGTCGGCGGCATGGTCTGCCGGGGACCGTCGACCAAGGGATCGGAAACGGAAGCCATGGTGGCCGCGTGCGAGGTGGTTTACTGACATAAGGTCAACGACGTAGTGCACTACGTCGAATACGACCGCGTCACCACCGTCTGATGATATGATCGGCCGCCGCGGATCGACCCGTCCACAGGGCGAAATAATAAAAATCCCCCCGATCGCCGGCGCCACAACCGGAAACGCGTCGTCACCGTGTACTTCCGGCCAGCTCGTCCGATAAGTACCGTGCAGGGGTAACGTCCTCGTCATCTTATATGATATACTTGACCGCGAAAATTGTACCTCATATACGTATACGGACGTATCATATGATATATATTATATATATATATATATATATATGTTATGTGAGCCCAAGAACCCTTGATGTCCAATGTATATGAGTGTCATTATCACATCGGTACCCAATATAATGTAGTATGACTAGGCAGTTTTCTAGGTTTAGAGTTAAGCCACGATCCAGTATCCTGGAGTCTGTGTTCTTAGAAATATCCTTAAAACCTGCTAACGCCAACTCTATTGTAAGATAAAGTTCACTAAAAAGTAAAACAAAAGCAATATCATTGATCGAGTGGTATAACCTCGACAACATAGCTAGAACTATATCTACGAGTAAGAACAGCTGAGAGACGATAATATTGAAAGACGCACGAAAATCGTCCGGAAGCTTTTGTTTTTGGCAAAGCCAGTACAAGATCGTATACATCCAATACTGATCTGAGTACTATATATTATTATGTTCGAATTCCCGGCCAAATCACATCGTTCGCGGTCCCCTGTGTACCACTGCGAAAACTCCTTTCTCATCCATCACACCACCAAAGGCGAACGAAATCGACAATATTGCTCGGAAAAGAATTAGAATTATATAATATATATCAGATGACCCAGACTAATAAAACCGTGAAACGCCAATTTTTTTTCATCCCCTTATACCCATGTTTAACTTTCTTCTGGTACTTCCGCCACCTTAAATATGCGTGTGACTAAAAAAAAAATTTACGATAAAAAAGCGAAATCAATCGAAAACAGTCCGTAAAAAATAGTCGTTGTAACAGAGCTGTTTTGATTAATTGAATGGTTCACAACAAAAAACAATACTTAAATGGTATTTAAAACTTTATGAAAATGTTTCACTGAAAAACGATGTATAGATATTCGTTATGACGCATGAAAAATGCTTCGATGGTTCTACAAAACCAGACTTGTCCGGTGACGTTTCCACTAAAAACTGCACTTTTGAGCGTCATAAATGACCACTGCGGGACTTGCAAGTATAATAAGTGTATATTTTTCTTATTAAAAACTTTTTTAAAAACATATAGGTATGACCTTTATACAATGCACAATATTATATTGTAGAGGCGATTACATAAATCTACCGGGAAATGTGTATCGGAAATCAAATTATTACACTGCTACAGTGAACAAGCTCCATGTAATAACCCACGACACCTTACCATTTCTTATACGTGCCTTTCGGAAATTATTGTACAAACACAGGTTACTATATATACGCGTATACAAGTTGATAATTATGAAATAATTCAGCCATTTATTCTTCACAAAAATAATCAAAATAGAGAAAAACGTATCGCACCAAGTTTTATAAAAATACAATTATTTAAAATATTTGTGTTATTAAACATTTCTTAATATTAAATTATGATTTAATTGTATTAAAATGAGATTATTATTAAATTACGCTTATTATATAGAATTCGAGGTCTATATACATTTAAAAATCAAATAAAAAGCCGCGAAAACATACATATTTCTGTTTTAATCCATTTTAGGGGTTGAATATTTATTTAATGCGAAATTCTTAGCCTGAAAACAATTTAAAGTTATTATGTAGAAAACACGATGCGCAAACAGTGAGGCACGCCGCATTTGCCAACTAGCTAAAATATAATACAATTTCTAAAAACTTTAAATATTTTACAGCTATCAGGCAAAGAATTTTGCTTTAAGACGTTTTTCTCAACCACTAGAATTCATTAAAAAAATAACTTTACTTAATACTTACAGAAAATTGAGTAAGTGTTTTCATCGTTGTTTTATATTCAAATAGACAGTTTCCGAAAAAAGTTTAAAAATATAATTAATTAATTGTAAAACACTATTTCGTGTAACATAATATACATTTTTCTCTGTATTTTGAATTTATTATGAGAACATTTTTGAAACATTCGACCTGTTTTGACTATCTCCCGGTATATCGTTTGATAAATAATATAATTTTTCGTCGAATCTAAAATCCTACGTCGACCGCACAAAATTCTCGATATACAGGAAACCATTTAAATGACGCATAAAAAAATTGGATGCGTCCCACGAATATGTACTAATTTATAAAACGACTGAGAACTATACCTACGAACTATACACAGTAAAAAGATAATTACCCCTAATTGATGTTTCAGGTATTCCCAAACTTTTCATATAATATATAACTTTTGGAAAAATATAAAACTTTCCTATAATATAAACTTTATATAATTTTATGATTCGTTTTTGCTGTATAATTCTACTAATCTATTGGTCCAATTTTTTCTTTCGAAAACTACTTTTTCAAAACGCACATTTTATTAAGGTAAAAACGAGGTTTATTGGTTCATCAATAAAAATAAAATAAGGCAGGTAGGAAATAAAGATCATTAAAATTTTACTCCGGCAGATCCCGACGAACTATCATTTACAGCTTAATACCTTAAGAAGAAAAGCACCAAAGGATCAGGAGCAACGAATAAACGCTTTTTTTCCTACTAACATTCTGAAAAAGAAAAGTTTCTTTAAATCGTACGAAAAAAATATGGTAGATTGAATCTTAAAGACGATTTACTGGGCAATTTTATGTATATCACGCGACAGATTTATATTTAATTCAAAACCTGCAAAATGATAGACCTATACTGTCTAAAAATATATTCACAATGTGTAGATTATAGATTATTTTTCTTGTTTTTTTACAATTTCTTTCCAAAATGTAATAAAAAAAAATTGTATTTCAAACACTTTTTGCGGCGTTTTACTTTGTTTTAACCTCTGTTATAAATCTAACAAATACACTAAAGCTATTATCTGCTGTATACGACAGTGCACACTTACGGACAGTAATATATGTAACGTTCTCTATATTACATTAGTACGAGTATTATTATCGTTCCAGAAGAATTATATAAATACCTAAATGCGCACACAATTAAAAAAAAATACCGAGATTCACCGTAATTTGCATTAAATATTTATGATAATTGGATTTTATAACAATATTTTTTCGTTGAACGTCACAAAGTTCACGTCGTGGATATACCTAAAATGTGCCAGGAAAATAAGCTATTTATCTTGTATTGAAGGACGGAATTTTTGAAAATGGCCATTTTGTGTTTTGTCAAAACCAGAATTTCAACCCTTTTTTTTTTTAGAGATTGCAAGATATTTTAAAAATCTGATTTACTAATATTATATAAATTTAGAATTTTTGTAAATAAAAAAAAACTATTTGCGGCATAACAAAATTTGAATATACTCGTATTTTTGAGTCGACATATCTCGTGGTGAAATAGTTTTAATTTAAATGAATACTCAAGAAATTTATAATTTTCAAAACCATATTTGTTATAGAAAACATTACAAGTTATATTTATATAGTAAATTGTTATTTATAATTATAATTTTCATTATTATATTTTAACTATACCTACATCAAATTATTGTTTTTATTTAAAAATGATTTTATCATTCTAGATTTAGGTATACCTAATTGTTTACATTTTCATTGGATTTCACCACAAGATTTATCTATACCAAAATATCGGTCCTTATTACCATTTTTTTCACTACTATTAGCACAACCTGTATAATGTATATGTTCAAGACTGAAAACGTGTTGGTTTTTTACATAGAGAATCGGAAACAAGTTTTATCGCTGTGTATATAGACAAACGCAGAATAATAAAACTTACAAATGAAGCTCTATAATTTAGTTAGATTCAAACAACATGGGGAAGCTGAAAAAAATCTTGGGCCAGCCTTTTCTCAGAAACGGGCAACTTACACATTTCAGGAGTGAACTTACAAATACTTACAAATGAAGACCTTTAACTTTGTAAACTTTACAAATGGTATGATTTGATTTGAGTGTTATATGGGGGGCCAACTTTTTATTCACGTGGGTAAAATAATATATTCTATTTTTAAATAAATTAAAATCGACTTTAAGATGTTCATTCGACTTATTAAGTTTTGTTATTAAACAATGTTTGTTTTTTTAGTAAAATACGCATGTGCAAATTGTATTTTTTTATAGTCCTCTTCAATATTATTGTCTATTATATATTGTCTAGTTTCGGGCTAACCTACTTATACCTACATGTATAACGTACTTAACCTGATGAGTGGAGTGTTAGCGGGTTTTATAGATTTTTTCCCTTTTTTGTAATTTACTCTAATGGATTCCTATACTATTAGAGTGCCTATATTATATATAAACGATCATACTTCGAAAGCGATTGCGATTACTTTGATATATACTTGAACGGAGTAATTGGAAAATCGACGAAAATGAAAATAAATATACAATATTGTAATTATTAATTGTAATATACAATATTACAAATTATAAAAAGTTATAAGAGGAAACCGTTCTTCAATAATTGATCTAATATAATATATAGTCTATTATAGCTAGTAATAATTAATGTTATTCTGTATGTTTGAAATATATGCCAGAAATCCGACTGATTAGGGAAGGTTGAACCATATTAATATATAAATGGATATGGGATATTTATAACCTAAAATTGTTATAGATACCGACAAATATACCCCAGAAAAAATGAATTTATTATAACCTAAAAATTACCCTAAAAAATGTAATTTACATGACACGAAAAATTCATTACTGAAATTATATGTAATGTTTAAAAAAATAGTAAAAAAAATTAATTTTGTCCTCCATTTTTATTTTACTTATTTGCGTACGTTGTGTGGAGCGTGGTAATAGCTTTACAAAAAAAAATTACCTACCTAAAAACAAAAAAAGCATTTTATAAGTAAAAGATGCAAAATTTTATATTCCAAATAGCATTAACATTGTAAAAAGTCAAAATTCATCGAGATATCCCTATCTCTAATATTATGCAGGTCGTAAAGGTATAAACAATATTTCGGAATTATACACAAAATTTAGAAATCAATAATCTTTTATCTCTTTAAAGTTTAAATTAAATTTTATAATAGGTAGGTATTTAGATTATATTATCTACTCGTTATAAAATTTCGTAATTTGGGTTTTTTATGTTTTTTTTTTCTTATATTTAAGTAACGAATCGTACCTATATGTAAATAATAATAATTGAAAACACGTAGACTTAATATATTATAAATTTATACCTAGCTGTTATAACGTTTATAATATAATATTTAACAATAATAATCGATCGACATCGACGTAATATTATATGCGTATTGAACGGACTTATATTTTAGCTCGTTATATTCAACAGATATATAGAATCTGTCGTCTGTATTAGGTCTAGTTAAAAAATCAGGGTAAAAAAATATTAATAAAAATTTCATGTTATATATTACTTTATTATATGTTAATATATCTACGCTTATAGGTTGTTAAAATCATATACATATATACGAATACGAACAATACACCTATATATTATGCATAATATATATAGTACTTGATTTTCGATTAATTATGCGCGCGACTCGTTGACATATAATTGAACCAAATATATATATATAATCTGTACCTGAAAAGAAAAATCACGTTTGCATCCAAAAATTTCCAAATAATGTTTTCAATAATTATAAATGATAAAAAATAAAAATTCAAAATTTCATTGCGCTTAAGCTTAACCTGGGTGATTGAAAATGACGTATTTGTTAGACTTAAAATCCTAACAAATTAAAATATTACTATATTCACCTATATAATATAGGTACCTATTTAAAATGTGGAAAATAATAAAATATAAAACTATGACTAATGTCTATGTCTAAAAATGTGTTATTATAATATTATTAGAAAATTATGAGCAAACGTGGTTTTCCATTTATTTAGAAGCACTTTGAGTTGTGAGTTATTAGAGATCTCAACATTTTCGTTCAAACAAGAATTAATCTCACGCCCAAAAATGCAAATATCCAGCTGAACTATTCGCCAATGAGTCGCAGTATGCAATACTATATAGGGACATTAATCAATGCTATACATTACCCAGACATAAGGCAACAACAAAAATCAAAACATAGGTAGGTACCTACTCATAAAACATTTCAGCTAAGTAAAATTATGTTCTATGTTTTAAAAAAATTTTTGGTCTTACAAATTAGACTTCAGGAACCAAAATCGAACCGGTTGACTAAAACCTCTAAGCATTAAAAATAAATAAAAACCATTATTGAACTATTGCTTTTAAATTTACAACCCAAAAATTAAAACCAAAACCGAAAAAAATGAAATTTCCAATGGCAACGGTAATTGCTTAGCAGTCCTTGTGCGAGGCATTTTAGTTCAAAATTGTGTATATAAATTGTATAATTTAGCCCCTTAATAAATAACCATTGTCATTACCTATCCTTAATATTAGTTTTAAAAAAATGTATTTTATAGTACCTATTAACCAAATACTTATTGATACTGCCTATCATTTTAGAATTTATAGTATTGCAATATAATGGAAGCTATAGTTATAGGCCAAAATCTAATATTTCGAAATGAAACTGAACTGAAAATCTGGTTTTCCGAAACCAAAAATTGTTGCATTAAACCGAAAACCGTATGTATAGCTAAAACTAAAACCGCAACCCTATTACCAAACCATACAGTAGCTGCCCCTGATATATTATGCCAAAAAAGTTTACGAATAATATAATATTTTTTACACGTTAATTTTCCGGACCAAAATGCCCTTAAAACATTAGCACATGAATTTATTTCCTGGAAATTTTTAAGGATATTTTTTATTTATTTTGCTGTCTGAGACGATATATATAATATTATATTATAATGTAAATTTTTGACTATACCTATTATACATTATATATTCTACTTAGTTTTTTTTTTTTTTTTGAAAATTATAACGAATTGTTATTTTGAGTGAAATGTTTAATCCAGAGTGCTTCCAGGTATCAGTTGTTACTCCAGTGAGTTATAGTATCCACTTATTACCTATTATATACTCATGGACAAGAACTGTGTTATATACGTTTAATATAATATAATATTACATATATATACATACATACATACATGTATATATATTTTATATAAGCGTAGAAAATCTAAAAACTAAAACATTAAAAAATTATCCCTAAATTATAATCAACCACGTATCCAAGAGGACCTATAAGGTCTAAACTCTTCTGCATCCCCAAGACATTATTTTTATAATTATTTTATATATTCCTAAGTATTAATAAACATTATGTTTCATTAAACACCTACCTATTCTAGCATATACCTACCTATCTACCTACTTTATTGTACACTCATTTTGATTTTATAATAAGATATTTTTTTTAAAAATGTTAATACTTTCAGTTCTTGCATAATTTTTAAAATTTAGATCTCCTAGTTCCAGCCTTTCCTCAAATTAAATCTTGGCTACATGCTTGATTATAATAACATAGATAATAAGTATATTGATTAGTTGATATTGAACATAATATTATAATCGTTATTGTATCCGTTTATAAATGATAAATTAATCAATTGTGTTAATAATATGTTATAATACATTATACATACCTAGGTATCTATATATACCTTACAATTAATACATCAGAGACCATCGTTTATTACATAGCGGTAAATTATATTTTATCCTGATAAATTATTGATGGTATATCATGACCATCTATTGTACCTGCACCTATCTAATGTGATTCTTCTTCTTTAGTTAAAATACCAGCTATGATATTGTGCCTAGAGTACAAGGAGGAAAGTTTTACAAAATTCAATATTAGAAATAATATAAATATAGGTAGGTAACCTTTTACCTACCATATTATATCCTACATTATATTACAATTTAAAAATAATAAATTGAATCATATTTTAAATATATAATTACATTTTATCCCGTTAAATTACACTAGGACTTAATAAAATGTTAGGTAGGTAATAGGTACCATTATCATATTTCTCATCTTGTTGTATATTTTAAATATCCATCTCGACATTTATTACAATATTGAGTGCCTAAATTAAAATTTTATTTTATTAGATTTTAAATTATTCTATTCTACATAAAATATATATTATTTATACCAGCGTTGACTTTTAAAATATTCACAATGTTATATAATAACAATTTGTACAATGAGATTACAATGATACAATGTTGACGCTATGTGATAAAATAATGGTCACTAAAACATTAAGAAAATAATATATTAATATGTATATAGATATTAAATTTGCATAATCACTTGTTAACTAATCACTCAGATAATCGTTATTTTTCATAATTCAAAGTCTTATTATAATTATATATTATATTATAGATGATTAAATCAAAATTTATCCATTAAGTTCAGTGATTCTGTTTTTGTATCTTCAATTTGTTATTTTATCGATATTTGTATACGGTATATAGTTATAATATATATATTATTAATACTTTGTTATTACTCCATATAGTATAGTATAATTTATTTATGTAAACACATAAACATTTGTTTTACTGGAAAAAAACCAAATAAAATAAATATATATAAATAATATATACATAATTTTAATTTATCATATTACCATATATTATATTACATCATATTATCATACACACATATATATATATAGACTGGAGTGATGAGAAAAACCATATATTATGTCTATCACACAATTTTTATTGTAGTAGGTACCTATACAAAATTATACTGTAAATCTCTTTATTACACTGTTTAAAAGGTCCAAAGTTTATATGTTTTTTATGTTTTAGGAACTAAAAATCTATACAAAATAGGACTTTCCCACATTTTCTATCCCCCAACAAAATAATTTACAAATTTGTTTAGTCAGATTTTGAGGAAACTCCCGAACTTCTTAAATCTATAGATTTATGTATAGATGTATAAATTCAAATCTGTTTTCAGAGTTCACTAATCCTGTAAAATGTAAATTGATCGGTAAGTAATAATTATAAATAGAACACGGCCAAAAGCTATTATGTTAACAAAATAATTATGTACAATAACAATTATATTTACAAATTATGTATTATATTTGCGAATTATGTTTTACAATATTAAATTACATACAACTACCTCATAATTTGTGGTAATTTTGAATACCTGTTCGGTAGGATTAATTACGGTATTAATCAAATTATAAAAGTATAGAAACAATAAATAAGTTTCTTCTTCTTCTCCTTTACCTTAACTTTTTGAGGTCAGCCACCCTAGACCTACACTTAACTCAATCTCCTGCATACTTTTCACTTACACCCTCCTACCACATATCACTCTATTACATACACCTACCTCTAGTTTGGCCTTCTTCTTACTGTGTCTGTAGAACCTCCTTAAAACATACCTACCCAAGCCATCTCAATATAACCTCTTTCATTTTGTCTACTATTGAAGCCACAGGCCTCTCCTATACTACCTACCTCTTATACACTAATTTCTTATTTTATCTTCTCTAGTCACTCCACTCATCCCCCATAACATTCTTATCTTTGCTATACTTATCCTCTGTTCTGTTTCCTATCTATAGCCAAACATCACAATAGGTAAATAAAAAAATTACATTAATTTATATTTATAATATATAATATATATATATATATATTAATTTTAAAAATAATGTTTAATATGCTATAATATTAAACAAATTTAAAAACAGAGTGTGTTACATATAGATTTTATATAATATGAAATGGTAAACAAAATCAAATTGATTACAAATTGCATATTCAATATTCGTTGAATAACAATAATATAATTTATATAGGTACTTCTTATATGTAAATAAACAAAAATTCACCTAAGCAAAATACAATTTTGCACAACTCAAAATAATAACAGCCATTATTAAATACATTGACTAAAATGTTTACATTTTCAATAAATATCTAAAATATAGCCATAAAGTTTTTATTGAATTTTTAGAATATCTGATTCCATTTTTCAGTACCTACCTATTAAATGTAATTATTAAACAGAAAGCAAAATACTGAAAGACAAAGAATGTTGAGGGATTTGAGTAGGTAGTTGTTATATATAAATTAAACATAACAAATTAATGATGTTGTGACACGGAAGCCATAACTATAAAGACACATTTTAAGTTGTGATGATATTACTCACAGTTTCTATAGAATACTTAATACACTGCAAAATTATTATTTCAATTTAGGACAATATTTTTATTAATTGTATGTAATAAATATGCTCAGAATCTAAAACATACTGTTTCAAGCAACAAAATTATGTTCACAAATACTAGTAACAATCATTGGTTTAATTGTGTCATATCAGATAAAACGGTGATCTGAATTACATAAGACTACAATTTTATTTGATAATTACACATATAATAATTTCAATTTTTACTAATACAAATAACTTAAGTATACTTATTTAATGCAATAGTTAACAACAATGGTAACATGAAATCATTTGAAATTCAAAATATTGTGGAAATTAGCTGTTTTACATTCAAATTATCAATATTTTAAAATTGTATCTAAAATATTATATCAACTACTATTACAAAACTATCAATTGGATATTATAATATAAATAACATAGATTAAATAATAAATATTTATATAAATTATTTAACAAAATAATAATTCTATTGAGAAGTATTGCATAATATAATTGACATACCAAATGGTGTATCTTATATATAAATACAAACAACAGTCATTTAACTTCTTGACTTTCATACTCTTGTGTAATTTTTTATACGCAGAAAAAACCCAATAAAATTGATTATAATAATTTATAGTATAACAGTCATAAGTAATTATGTGTATTTTAATAAAAATAAAATATATTTATGAATATTAGATACTTACCTACAAATCACTTAATATTTTGCATTACAATA
Source organism: Pemphigus obesinymphae (assembly GCA_025469235.1). Classification (NCBI taxonomy): domain Eukaryota; kingdom Metazoa; phylum Arthropoda; class Insecta; order Hemiptera; family Aphididae; genus Pemphigus; species Pemphigus obesinymphae. Next base: position 9,014 of record JAIPRL010001461.1, on the reverse strand, counting down.
CATTTTCTTATTTTTCAAACAGAAACAGTCTCAATGTCAAAAAGTGGAACATATTCCATACAATCCCAAAGTATGTGTACAAAAGTTCATATCAGATTCTACGAAATTGGAAGGTTTCAGAACTCATACACGATTATTAATCACTGGAATGTAATAGAAATCATAACATCAATCCCCACTAGTTGCGGGCACGAAAAATGAGTGCTGGAGTTCACTTGATTTGTCAAAAGTGGTTATCAGGAATTATGTATACACATTATATTGTTCTTGATGGTTGGCACAGTAGTAATAGTGGCGTGCCAGTAAAATGTTGAGTACCCAATTAAGAGCTGGGTACACACAACAGATCGCAGTAGTCTATGCACATTTTTTTTGTGACTGCAACTATAGTAAAAAAAATATACTATTTTAATTATATACCCAGTAATACCACAGACAATACATTTGAAACAACTTTTAGAACTAAGCAATTGTAAATGAACAATAATAAATTAAAGCGAGCTAATAACGTATGATTAAAACATGATGGTAACCAATGGAATGAGATTGTTATATTAATGAAATGTGACAATGGGATATGCCTAAATAAAATATACTCATATTGGTAATTATCCAAAATTAAAAGTAGCCAATGTAGAAACCCATAAACAATGGTTTGATATGTGACTTTGATCCAAATACTTCACTAGTAAAAGTGGAAAATTCAGAAAGTGTAAATTCTACATTCACCTCAAATATATACCTTGGCAGAACCAAATAATAAACTATAAAAAAACATACCTAATTAATATATACTCTAAATTTCAGAACTTTACCATACATGTAAAATGTTAAATTATTTTGATCATAATCACTACATAAAAATAGGAATACAGTAAAGCAGTGGTTAGGTATACAATATGTAGCACAATGAATTTACCTAATTTTTTTTGTTACCCAAAAATATATAAAAATGTTTATTAGACCACCTCTTGTTAGTCAAACTAGTTTCACTTTTAACTAATTAAAATAATTTTGCATAATTAGCTGTCAACCACAATTTATTATTGTTACTCATTGGTGTTGCTGCCGCAGATATGCATACACTAGATTTAAATTTGTGCAAAGCAATAAATGTGATAATACAAATCACTATGTATAAAACTATCATTTAACAGTTATTGACCCGAACACAGAAATTATTGAATATTAAGTGCATACATTACCATTTTTTGATAAGTGACTAGTTATTCATATTCAAAAAAAAGAGTACCTATAGAAGTTGCATAAAGGCATTATTCATTCTGATATTCAATACAATCTTATTGAAACACATAGTAATATAACTAACAAAGATGAATAAAGATCAATAGCATACTGAAGAAGATATCTTAAGATCTTAAGAAAAACAGTTAGTACCTACTCTTTGACAACAAGAAGACATTCAAGCAAACAGTAAGAGTAACTATGACACTTTTGGTAACCCGGGTTCACACAACTTTGCAAAAATAGTCTAAGATAATAACTCATATTCAAAATTAATAAAAACAAAAAAAAAATAGATAGGCTCAAAAATGTATGGATCCAACTGACAATTGACTATTCTCTTGAATATATTAATCATAATCATAATGAATTGAAAATAAAAATAAGCATATATTATGAGACAAATAATAAACATTGAAACATATAAATGGGTGGGTAGCGTATTAAATTATTTAAAATATTGAGAATTCTGTTTCTGCATTTAAAATAATAATACATTCACCTAGTATGTTGAATGTATTGCAATTTTTCAAAATAGATTTTACCTAAATTACTTATAATATGTTGTTTAAAGTTTTAAACATAATTAAAGAAATTATATGTGGCAACAATTGATTAAAGAACTAATAACAATCAGTCAATAACAACAATTAAACATTAGAAATAATATAAAAAAACTAGTCACAAATAAATAAAAAAAACTAAATTATCATTTAGTTGATTCACTTTTTATAGGTACAAATGTATTCTTTTCGTATTTCCTAAAAGCTAAAAATGTAGTCCATATCAATCCAGCTAAACTCAGAAAAATTAAACGATTCTTGTGTGGAATGACACAGTAGTTTATTGTTTGTAAAACTGGCCACACCATTATTGATATCTAAATTTTAAAAAACATAAAAATAAATATAAATTTGAAGTTCAGTTTTAAAAATATTATTTATTAATTTACTTAAGTTTCTTTCTAGTAATTTAACCATTGTTATATATGGACTGACAAATGTCATAGTAAATGAAAAATAAAGATACATTTTGACCTCACAATGCCGTCATTGTATAAATATTTTTATTCAAATTATTGATTTTTTTGTCAAATATTTTGTTAAAAATAACCACATATACAAGTATGTATACAGGATGTTTCTAAAATTAATACTAAAAATTCATATACATACTCGGTGTGGTTATACAACAACGAATGTTTTGAAAATAATGTTCTCCCTTTAATACCTGTTTATTAATTATTATTCATAGTATATTAAAAAATAACAAAAATAAATATAGAATGATATTTTTTACAAAAGGCTCAAATGAATCGATATGTCTCATTATTTTCCCTCATTTTCACCTATTTTCAAACGTTTTAATGCTCAGTGTTACCTGATGTCAACATTATAAAAAGTGATGCGATACATCGATTCATATGGGTAATTTGCAAAAAACATTTTGAAATTATTTTTCTTAATTATCATGACATCTTTTACATATATTGCAATATTTAAAGAATAAATGTAAAAAAATTTTAATTCAATTTTATTTGATTATAGGTATGTTAGACGTCAATATATAAAATTATACCATAATATTTTCTGTAAATTACTCATACGTATCGACATGTCACATCATATTTATCATCATGGTGACATCACAAACATTATAAATGGATAAAAATAAGGAAAAATGATGTGATGTATTGATTCGTATGAGAATTTTACAGGAAATATCATGATTTATTTATTTTAACATTTATCTCAAAATATTATGAATTACAATTTAAAAACTTTAAAAAAATGTCTAAACTTTCATCATTGTATTAACCCCACTGAGTATGTACAAATTTTCGGTATTCATTTTAGAAACCCCCCGTATATTTTTAGTTTACATAAAAATCCATACTTTATAAATACATTATTAAGATAAAAAATATTTAGGTAACTAAAATCTTTTTTTAAAAATTTGAATTATTTTAAACACAATTGGTAATTGATATTTTAAATAATAAATATTGAAAATAAATAGAATACCTTCCACGTAGAAACAAACTTCTTTTGTACTTCTGTTTTTGCATCTTCTATAGAACCTCCATCAAGAAGTGTCATAAAGAAGAAAAAACTTGCCATGGCAAAAGGACCATAGGAAAACTGTTCAACTAATGCCTGTAAAATAAAAAAATTATGATAAAATTAAAATGTACCTATTTCATATTAATTAAGTAGTATGAAATATTAATATTTATTATGATTCATAATTAAAAAATTTTAAATAGTGTATTTAAAAAAAAAGTTGATTTGCTTATTTCTAAATCATGCTCAGATTTAGGTTGTTTGATTGACTAATAATTATAGACAGAATATAATGGAGTTTCCTATTCTATGAAACATATAAATAATCATACTCATTTATATTTTATACAAAAACCAAAAACAACTTTTTCAGATTTTAACATTATTATTTTTATCATCTGAGCAAATAACCGAGGCCAAAAATACCCACATGGTACTACACAATATGTATCATAGTATCATTTTAAACCCTAACAAATACATTTTTTTCAGTCTTAGATTTTAAACTACACAAATTAATGTTTTGCATTCAATATAAGTAGCAAGTCAAAGTATCAATACTCTCTCTCAATGACACAAGTTGTCAAATATTAATAAATATGGAATATTTTAAATATGATTTGCATCACTAATAATAATAATAATTATATTGTAGTCTATATGTCTTGTATACTTATATGACTTTATATATCTTCAGAAATATAGAAAATAATATGTAAAAATAAATAAAATGGAATTATTGAATAGAAAATAGCTTTCAAGAAAATTATTACTATGTTTTCAGTGATTTTAAGCTTTTAATCAAGAAAAAGTAATCCTATACTGCTATTATATTTGTAAAGAATACGCCTAAGGCTTTACTTAAACATATGTTTATTTTTAAAATAAATAGTATTAATTACTATTTACTATATTATTATATCATTCATCTTATGATATAATTACCTAATCAGTTCCTACAAAATGAATACATATTTACTAATCTGTACATGCTTAAGTATTAATATTTGTACACTACTCTCAAAATTAATGACACTATAGTCAATTGTATTAGTCAAAAACAGAATATTAAAATTGAATTTATTATTCAATTTTGAATTTAAAATTTTTCAATTAATTGATTATTATTGGTTGCCTTATGTCTCGGTTTAACTGGGACACTAATGAGTTTGATCATTGTGTCCCAGTATCCCAAAAAATCCTTTCGGAATAGCCAATTGTCCTGGAATCCAACTTTAATATTTAATATTAAAATTTTTTTTATAGAAAACATTTTTTTTAAATGATACATTTAACAGAAACACTTATCTATTTTCACATAGTCATGGACATTATACACACTTATTCCAAAATATGCAGTTAATATTTGGAATTATATAAAAATAATTTTAACAACTTTTATAAATTAAATGTGTAATGTAAATAAATATCACAAAAATAATTTTTTCGAACAATTTAAAATATTTGAAAAATTGTTTAAAGAACAAAATGTGAAATGCAAAAACATCACACACGAAGATTGTTGGTTATCACTTATCATCTTTTACCTATACATTTTAATGACCTTCATATAAAATCAATATAGATACACGTTGTATTATCTTTTAGTTAGCCTGATTCAAATACAGCAGTGTAATCATTGATGAATATTGGGTACTATAAAAATATAAAATGGACAATTTGGAAGTTACTGATGAAATTTTACATATTTACAGTAGTTAGTAGAAGCCCAATAATAATAACAGAATAATATTCCAACTAAGTTTTGACAACTACTTATATTAAATTTTTGAGATGCTTTAAAAAAAAATAAAAAACAAACTCTTTAAAGAACTTTCCTGGCAAAATATTTAATAAAAAATTGATCACGTGTCCGATTAGATCAAGTTTTTAAAAAAATTTGTTATGTTTGGATGGTAGAACTTTTGCTTAAAACTATAGTACCTATCATTTAATTTTCGTCCCGGTTTTTTCAAAATAAAATATGGTAACCCTAATGTTATCATACATGTAGGTAGTCATAAATCTGGGAAGATTTATAAATTATAGGTACCTACAATATTCATTCTATTATTTTAATTTAATTTGTTTTTAAAATAATTATAAAATTTTTTTAAATTTTATTCTTTTGTAGTTTGTACAATACCTAGGGGTACCACCAACTTATATGAATTTCTATTTTTCATTTCACATTCAAACTTCTAAAACAGAATAACTATAAAAATCCTATAAGTAATTCAAAAATAAATGTCAATATAATAACTACCTAGCTACAATTGATCAATTTAATGAAATTACCCTAGAAATTACCAATACAAGTGACAAGTTTTTTACAAATTGTACGAATAACACATCATAAATTAAATAATTCAATACTTTTATTAGATATGGTTATCTGTTATAAATTAAAACATAAATTAATACCTAATATTTATTGTTAATTTACCTTCGTTATATGACTAGTGATTGTCATCGAAGGCCAAATAACACCAGCAAATTTCATCCATGTGTACAATGTAGGTGCTACATACAGTCCACCATACATGCTAAATTTTGCCGCTCGTTGTAAATCGATGTCTTTATTGCCATTCGGATCTAGTGACTGTTGTATTATGCTGCTTAATGGCCAGGTGATTGAATATATGGCTACACCGCGAACTAGTCCGTGATTGCTTGCTTTAAATATTTTTGACCACATAGTTTAGTTTATCAACGTAAACTGTATAAAATGCTAAAAACAAATATTTTCATTTTATTTTGAATTTAAAATAATTTGCAAAATAGATAGATAGGAAGTACTCACCTAGATAATAATATAGGTACTAGTCAGTTTGTTTTCTAGGAGAGCTTCTAAACGCAAGGCTGGACAAATATTGTTCAAATTTTCCCATTAAGTAGGTATAGGTAAAGTTTTCAAATAATATTATTAGTTATTTACTTGGTGACTTTGGTAAAAAAAAATAGTAACCAGCTAGTTAACCTTGTCCAAGTGGCGAGTAAAAAAATATGCTTATAATAATAAATAATATAATTCTTATGGATTAAAACTTGAACAAAAATTCGACGCGTTCACGGTTCGAAGATCAATGAACTAAAACAAAAAACCAATCAATAGATTAGTTTACCTATAGTTACGAAGGTTATACGATTGTATATCGTAAATATATGAAAATAGGAAGACCGCTGTCGAGTTAAAAAAAAAAAAATTAACTTATTTACACTATAAAATATAATAACAAAAAACGAATATAAAGCAATAACAATAGACGTCATGGAGAATTATATTTGGCGCGCCAACGAAAATCAATAGGATAGGTCAGTCCAGGTATTGCCCGACTACGAGCCACGCGGCAACTATGAGCCTGTGACAGTGTCAAGCACCGAAGTTACTGAACCAAGCGGTAAACTGGTGTCTAGTGTTCCACTCACAGGGGTTCGCAGTCGACAACTCGGCACTCGGCGATTGGCCATCGACGACTGACGACGGCGACGGCGAGCCACGAGCATGACCGGGAGGACCGGGATGACTCACGAAAAGTATGCTCACTGTTAAATTCTGTCGTTATCAGTTATAGTCCCACGTATCATACGTAACCATAGATAATATAGCCTAACCTCGACGTAACCCGATGAAATAGAAAATTATTATGGTATATAGCACGGTTATATATAGTAATAATTAGTATGGTAATGTTTTATTTATGATTTTAATTATTCCATCATTATCAGAAAATACTACTTTTATTTTCTATAGACGATTCTATGCACTTTTATTTACATAAAAATTTTAATACAACCTGTCGACCCAAGATATCGATTATGATGGCTCACTTCGTTTCATTTATTTCCAAAAGCTAAGCTTGGCGTCATGCGGGGCACAATTATTTGGGCGGGCTATGAATCTATGATTATACTTGTAACACTAAAAAATGGGGCTAAGGTATATAAACCATATTAAATAAAAACCATTTTGAGGGGCCTGCGTAAAATTATGCTGTATTAAATAAAAAACATTTTGAGGGGCTTGCGTAAATTTAAGCATAGGTATAGGTACCTACCTATTTTTTTTTACCAGGGAGTTAAAACTGAATTAAATATTTCGGGTTTGAAAACGTTGTCGACATTTTCCAGTTTTGTGACATCGGGTTCAGGGGCGTCATTTGGGAGACGGCAACGGCACCACCACTAATTAAAAAGTGGCCTGCCAATGCCATAAAATATAATTGCGCTGACTAATTTTCGTAATAATAGTTAGAAAAAAAAGTCAATGACCTTTTTTATTGTTTATTTACGTTTTTTGAAGAAGTATAAAAGTATTTTCATAGTAATAATTAGGAAAAAGAGTTGATGACCTTTTTTTTTTTTTTTGATGGTGAAATGTTAAAATTGGCCTACCTAAAAGCTCGCATACCCGAAAAAAAACTGAAATGACGCCCCTAATAGAGTTTGAAACCGGTTTAAATTTTTTAAAGTTTGTATTTTCATGTTTGAAACCTGTATCGTTTTATTCGGTTTTAAAACCATTTCGGCTCCTTGATTTTAACTACGTCATCTGCTAGACTATACATGATAATATTTAGAGTGCAAAAATACGAAAATCAAAAAGCTGACCATGGAATACCTATATATCTACTTGGGATTACAAATAAAAGTTGTTTTTCGATATTTTTCCTTACAAACCACAAAATAACCAAACTTCAATACTCTTTTAAGCATCATATAGTGTTGGTTTTTAATTTTTTCAAATAAATAATAAGACACTTATAACTATTGGCTATTATTATAATATTGAAATAGATTGATTATAATGTAACATTATTATACACAGTTTTAATATGATTTAAATTAAATTAAAGAATCGATTAATTAAAACAAATGTACAATTTAAATGCAACCTTCACCGGAGTCCGATAATATTAAGTACTTATAGGTATTAAAAAAAAAAAAATGTCATCGATAAAATTGAATAGAAAATATATCAGGTACACGGGTATTATACATACAATATTAATATGTTATATTTGTGTTTACAAAATAAAATATAATAAAAATTATAAATATGATTGTATATAAGATATACCTACAGTTAAAAAAAAATTTAGGTAGGTACTTAGTTATATAGTTTTTTTGTCAATGAGGAATATTTGAGTTAAAATTGAAATAATTAAGTATTTAAGATTATTATATACATAATATATATTTCCTATATAAATAATTACATAATATATAGGTTGCAACTTGTTATTCAGTGTTTTCAATAAAAAAAAATAAACAAATCTAATTTATTCAAATCTAATTATATTATATTAATAAATAATATTCTAGAACAGTGGTATTCAAACTTTTTCCACCCACGGCTCCTTTGTCTTTTCATAATATTATATTGGTGGCTTCCAAATTATTAATCACAAAAAAAATTTAAGTACTCATAATTATGACTGCACTTAACTGAGATGAAGGCCATTTAGATACTTTAGTGACTCTAATCACGGCATGTTTAAGATGTGATTCCTATGCACGCGTCTAGAGACGCGCGGCCGACGCGGCGCGATCTGAATTTTGGCCGCGCGGTCTAATATTGATTCCTATGTACGCGTCAGGAGACGCGCGGCTTACTAACTAAAAATAATTGTGCACGTGCACGCAGTTGTATCAAGTCCTCTGTTTGGTTGTACTTGTATATTCAGTGTGTTTTTTATTATTATT
>JAIPRL010001460.1:41417-82405 GCA_025469235.1 Pemphigus obesinymphae | reverse complement strand
ACCGAACCCGGAACCCGGAAAATATTAAAACCGTTTTTTAACCACGTATCAGAAACCCGGAAAAATTTTAACCGGTTTAAATCCGTAACCCGAAACCCGAAAAATTTTAACCCGTTTTGACTCCCTGGTTCAATGTAATGTTAAACATAGGTAAATACTGAGTAGGTATATATAATTAATATTAAGAATTATGTATACTACACCGAAGCTACGCTCAGAATCGTTTTATTGAATGCAATACGTCCATCAAGAGTATCTTGCCCAGTAGCGAAGTGCATCCACCCCCTATTGCTTTGCTTTGACTCTAGTACTCTGCACCGAGCTGCTGCTCCTATCAGACAGAAGGATGTAGGAATGATTTTATTGTTTTATTGCTCTTTGGTGCTTGATTTTTTTGTTATATTTATGTGTTTATCTTTCTGTTTATCATGTTTAACTTATTCAACTTATATTCAATGGCATTTTCGAAAAACGTTCCTTAGTAACCGGTCTGTTTATCATGTCCGTTAGCTGCTTATAGTTAGAGTTTTTTAATCTTATTTTTATGCTATTCGTCTCGTTTATTATTTGTTGTTTTATCGTCATGATTTTTAGGGAGTTTGATATTGTTCTATTGGAGACGTAATAGTGTGACTCTGTTATCATCCTCAGGGTTTTTGCTTGGAATACTTCCAACTTTTTCCAATGACTTTCCGGCAAGTTAGGAGACCAGACTGGTCCGGCATACAGTAAAATCGGTCTTAGGTAAGTCTTGTAGACATACAATTTTGTTTTTAAGGAAAGCGGACTATTCGAGTTTAGAAGAGGGTAGAGGAGAAAATTTGCTCCTGATGCTTTTCGAACTATATTTTTGACATGAGTTGCGAATTTGAGCTTTTTGTCAATTGCCACTCCTAGGTATTTAACCTCTCTAGACCATTTTATGGGAGTGTTCCCTAGCCTTATGTTTGCAGTATCCCTTTTTGGCTTGTGTGTGAACTTGATAGTTTTCGTTTTGACGTTTTGGCACCACCCTATTGACCGGCTTTTTTTAAAATATTTTTTTTATTTTTTTTTTTTGAAGTATTTAATACAGTATTTTGAATACTTTTTACAAATATTCGGAATACAGTATTCCGAATACTTTATTAAGGTGGATTCACATTTTTAAAAATAATATCATTATTTTCCGGTCAATGTATAGTGTATTTGTGTACCTATAAGTACCTACATAATATTATTTTATATTATATTATATTTTATTTTATTTTCGACTATATTTAATGGGACAGTAATGTTTTCAACCGATTTGAAATATGTTGATTTAAATAATAATAATTTTTATTGATAAAATAAATACTTCGAATATATTATTTTATTATAAGAAATTAAGTAATTACAGTAATTAGTGATATGAGATCTTATGACTTATATAGATATATAATACTATAATTATAACAAAAAAAAAAAATAAAAATAAAATAAAATTTGGACATAATTTATAATTAATAGGTAGGTGTGTATTATAAATTTTACCTATAATCATATTCATTTACACGAAAAAAATGATTAAACATAATAATAGTATAATTAGATACTATTTTTGTCATTGAAATCTAGTAAAAAAAAAGTATTCTTAAAATATTTGGGATACATTTTGTGGAGTATTTCAAATACTTAGGGAATACTAAAACTATGAAGTATTCGAATACATATTCTGAATAATTTTTTTGGAAGTATTTTACCCAAGTCTGAGTAAATATTATCGTTATATTCTATGATAATATATTCGATTTTTCATTTCAAACGACATGACTTCAACAATTTTAATCGTGTCCACCAGGAACTCGAACCGAACCCACAAGAACTAGTTTAGGAACCAGTTCCTGGGGTATTTTAAGAACCGGAACTGATACTGGATCCTATATTTCATTGAACTTGAACCGGAACCAGAACCTTTAAAATGTAAAATTAAAAATTTTGGTTCTTTTGGGTTTCTAATGGTTCTTTGAAAGTTTGAAATTACCTAGAATTTTTCTTTATATTATAACTTTATGACGATTAATTTTTGTCTTTACAACTGAATATTTTTAAGGTGTTTCAAATTTTCTAAATTTAATTCCGTGAGTTTGCCATTCTCAACTGGCGGTTTTTTCGCCATCGGGTCTGAACGGTTTACCTCGGAATATTATTGTTGATCTTCACGTACCAAGCTGTGATTTTTCAATAATATTTACCAAAAATAATTGTGTATAATTGTAAAAGCAATGTATATTCTGAACTTTTTCGTCGTGTTTTACATGTGCAGTGACTTGTTTTATATTATTGTATTAGTGTGTATTATTATATTATAATAAATATGTCATATTAATCAAAAGTAAGATAATTTAGACAGCACGCATGTTAAAGGAAATTTTAAAAGTCAATAATATGACGGTAATTTTTTGATAATTATGTGCTATGGAAAAGACAATTTTCTACGTTGTCCATATAAAAAAAATAAAAATCATTATTATGCATAATTTTATTAGGGTGATTTTTACATTGGGATGCAAATATAAAATACATATTACATACAAACAATATAGGTACACACTTAGATAATATAATGATTTATAGAAGCACATTTTAAAAATTCTACAATTTATCACAAAATTAATAACACAATATTCAACCAATTGCAATTTTATTTACAATAACACAAAATGAAAATTAATATTTTGTTATAAAAATAGAACTTGTAAATAAATACACTTGTTGACTGTAGCTGGCTAAACAAATTTTTAAATCATTAATCATTTCAAAGTATATAATTGATAAATTTTAATCTGAATGTTAATATTTTGAAGAACCAGTTTGTACCGGAATCAAAATTAAAAATTTTCACGAACCGGTTTATTAAAGAACCAAACCAGTACCAGAACCTATAAAATCGTTAAGATTCCAGTCCCTGGTGTCCAATATAATAAAAATCAACTCCCTAGCTCTTTAATAGATTAAAAAATTAATAATTGTACTACTTGTATTTTTTTGAGTGCAACACCTCATAAGTGAAATTCGTATACCTCTATTTATGTATTTTATCGGGATCCATAATAGTCGATGACAGAATTTTTCTAGGAAATAATATTATAAATTAATTAATTTTAAAAATATTCCGCCTGTGGTGGTAACTAGCTTTCGCTTACTAGAAGATAGTCCCTCGCCTCTAAAGTGTTTCTGTTGAATATGTTAAAAAGTAGGTAGGTAATTCAAAAATTAACTTAATAACTTAAAATCACTTCCAATTCTCGGGAGTTTTTTTTTTATAAATACTCGAAAATCGGTTCTCTCCTGAGTGTAACGAATTTCACACATCATAACTGCACATCAATTATATTTAGTTATAATTTTGAAAAATACCATAAAGGTCCGACTATTTGAAAATATATATTAACCATTAAATATGATATAGGTATAATAATGTAAAATAGCGTAGGAGCCTACTTTGCATATGTAAAGTCAGTCAGATTTATCATTCTCGGGCTTCTATATATAGCCACTGTGAGCCAGATGGGAATGTTAGAAAGTTTGTAAAATTATTCTATCTATGATAACATTTTACCTGAATTTATCAATTTATTAAAAATCATGAAAAATGCTATGGAAGTCCGATGTTTTGAAATGCGTTACTATGAAATATTAAGACTTATAAAAAACGTTGTAAAAACTAGACAGTACAAATTTGGACATTAAATAATATGTGGAACGTAAAAAGTTGGAATTATCAATAGCCGATAATAGTTAACACGCCCGTTACTGACTCGTCAGTCAGCACTGTAAACCATTTTTCATTTTAACTGAAGATATGATATCGTATTAAATTATTATCTAAATAAAAACAATTACATATAGCTTTTACCTTTAGTAAAACTAAAACGCCTAAAAACGAACATATAGGCAACAAAACAATGCTAAACGGAAAGTGATTTTCTGTGATTACAGTATTCGATTAATGTATTTAATATATGTTTTATTAAAATTGACAAATAAGTTTTATAATATTATATACAAATACAAATTTTAAACTCCAGATTTTAAAGTAGGTACAATTTTTTACGTTCCAGATTTTTACATTTCAAGATTTTACGCGGATCCAACAGTAAATACCTACTTACTACAATATAAGTTCCTATTGTGTAAATCGGACTGTCGGACTAACTGTTCTCTGGTGATCATAATATGACTATAATTGTCACCGAATGGAAATCTATACGAAATCTATCGGAAAAATCATTGTAGAAATCGAATATGGACATTGTTACTACAGGGTGTCATAGAACGCACAATTTAATTAAACATTTAGATAAATGATAGGCACACTTAGTTCAATACTATTTTAAACGAATGAATATAAAAAATGAAAATATTATTATATATATTAAATTAAAAAAAATTGTAATGTTAAGGTCATTTATTAAGGAGTTGTGTATATATATATATATATATATAGGCAATTATTTGAATTTATTCACTTTACGCAATGTGTTTGTGCGAGTATATACAGTGGAACCTCGATAAGTCGAAATTCAAGGGAAATGCAATTTTTTTCGACTTACTAAGGTTTTCGAGCTACCAAGGTTTTATAAAAAAAATTCGACTTAAAGAGTTTTTAAAATGTATGTATGTATTAAAGTTTTTAAGTAGTATTTAATACTACAATGTAAAAAAATGTGATTATGTAGGTTATTTAAATTTAAAAAAAATCATCACAAAAAAAATATAATAAAACATGTGTTACAACTTTACAATAGATAATTTGTTATTTTACTTTGACTAAAAATTTGAGATTTGCTATTATCAATAGTATTTTCCACTACCTACATTTAAAGCAGCGTACACTTTACCGTCCACATTACTCAATTGTTCGGTGAATGTCCTTAGCAATATTAGTGCTGCTGCTGCTGCTTGCTTCGTTGAAACACGATGCACAGGCTCAGATGATACTTCTTCGACGTATCGAACGACGCCGAAGTTAGTTAGATAATAAACGCAATAAACGCGATTAGATAAAATTACCGCACACGCGTAATCGATCGATCGCAACTGGCAATACCGATACAAATGAATAATACCCGTCTATATTCGGAGCACAATATATGTTCGAGTGTTATCTATAGTTTTTTTTCCGAGTAATCGAGGTTTTCGCAAGGGAACAGAATTTTTTTCGATTTATCAAGGTTTTCGACTTATCGAGGTTCGACTTATTGAGGTTCCACTGTAGTATATTATATAATTTAGTATGTGCAAAAACGTTTTCCGCATAATGATAGTTGCGGTGTGTTCACTCGCACGCACGCAGACACGTGTTCATAAATACGGCTACCGTATTTGAAAATACACTACTAAATCCCATTTACAACATACCGATTGTCCGAGTGAAGCAATATAAGGATTCTGAAAACTGATTTCGATTCGTCTACTTTTTAAAACGATTTTTCCATTTTTTTTTTTACATTATTTTCCCTCGATTTTAACAACATTTTTAAATGTCCGAATATATTAACTTATAATTTTAGGCATACTCAGAGGAAAAAAAAATCAAAAACGTAAAAAGGGGACGTTCGAGTATTACTTATTAGCGCCTAGATGGAGAGGGGGTCTGTCGTGTGCTTACATTTATTGAGAAGGAGGCTGGGTGGGGGGAGGGTTAGAACTGGTATGCAGCAGTAATAAAAAAAAAAAAAAAAATTCAAAATATATACATAAATATGTACTTATTTTCATCAAAATATGTAATGAAATTTTTCATTTATTTTTAATTCATTTTTTTTTTTTAATGGATGGAGGGTTGTCGGACATATGATGACGTAATACTTGAACGCCCCCTTATTCATGAATAGATATTACTTACGAATGATTAACTTTAAAATATTATGTTTTTTTTATTCAAATTTTTTAGTAATTATTATACTTTATACCTAGTATAGTATTTATCCTAATAATACGGAAGTTTCGGGGTTTTTTTCACCATTATTTTTAAATACATTTTTCTTCCCATTTTATACAGACTTAGGACGGTCAGTATATAATATACTGCAAGGCTGGGCATTAACGAGTTAAAAGTTAAAATTAAGTTAAAAAGTTAAGTTAATTTTAATTAAGTTACTTAACGCGTTACATTTTTTTTCAGATTAACTTTTAACTTAACAAGTTACTTTTTTTTTATTAAAATCTTAACTTCAAGTTAACTTTATACAAAAGTATCTAAATTAAGTTCAATTTGCCCCAAGAACAATGCAAATTTTTGAATGAGGATTTTATACTTTTAGGTACCTATACGCAATAATGTAGGTATCTTGGCAGTTGGGAGTTATTTTCTGATTTCTTATTTATGCATGGGTTTTAAAATGACGTGTTGTATTTTTAATTTGACATGTATACACTTTTTCAGGCAGAAGAAGTCCCCAGTAGTTTTTTTGAGCGTAAAGAATAACCATCCTTTTTTTAACTTTTTACGATATAATAGGTATATCGACTTTTTTTCGTAATTAGGAAATTTTAACTTTTAACTAAGTTAAGTTACTTTTTTTTTTTTCAAAGTTAACTTTTAACTTTAAAATTTAATAAAAAAATATACCAGTAACTTTTAACTTAACTTAGCTTATATTATTTTCAATTATACTTAACTTAAAGAGTTAAAAAAATATCGTTAACTTGCCCTGCCTTGATATACCTATACTGTATTATATGTTGTGTACATCGGTATGATTAAAAATTTTTTTTTTTTCATTTCCTCTGCAAGAAAGATATAACAAAAATATATATAAATAAACCTTAAAAAATACAAAAATTATCTAGCATACAATTTTTAAAGTAGTGAGAATATATACAATGACAATTAATAAAATAGTTTATGTATATAAACTGCCTATGTGTACATTAATATACTTCCATATATTTTTATCTGTATATACGTCACTATTAATTCTTAGTTCAGAATTTACGCAACAAATTTAGTGAAACTTTTTAATACAAAGTTCCGTTCCGGAGTAAATTATCGGCACGCATCATTTTTATACTTTCCGAAATCATTTTCGGTTCCGTTCCGAATCTATGATTATAAAATCAAATAGTTTCCTCGCCACACCCAGAATATAAAATATAATTTATTCTAAATGTAAACATTAAAGATTAAAATTTTTCAATTTATAATATGTCTAATTATAATTTTTCAAATAAATTAAAAATATACCATATATATACATAAATATTGGCGATTGATTCTTATACGAAAGGTTTGTTTTTGACTAAATCTTTAAAAAGTATTTGTGCCTATATAAAAATATTATATAAATCTGTATATGTACTATCGATAATAATTAACTGCAGGATCTATACGCTTGCATAATGAATTTTTTTTTCATAATAATACATTTTTAATTATTTATTAAATAATAATTTAAAATTATATATTAAATAATTACTAAATAATTATTACTTAAAACATAAAACACAATTTTTCAATTTTTCTGTTTAGCAATAATTTAGAATTTAAAATGAAGTAGGTATCTATTAAATATAAAGAGATTTAAAAAAAATTCATGATTTTACAAATTTTCATTTCTACGATTTTAATCTATATATTTTATGTACCTATGCCTTTTTTTAACGTCACATTTTTTTGGTGAATTTCGATATTTAAATTTTATTTGTTTACTTGAGATGCTTATGCCATTATAAGTTTTTAGAAAAGAAAGTTTGTATTTTCTACTATTTTTATCATTTAGGTTTTACATTTTTCTTAAATGGCTACCTATATTTTTTACTTTCGACGTTAAATATTTTCTGAAAATGTATCAATATATCTTTTACGGGTAAAGTAGAAAATTCGAACATTGTGCACAATTCCCAAACATTTAGGACAATACAAAAATGAACATTTTTAATACTCCAATTTTGCCTATATAGTACGAAAGTGGCCGGGCAAAGTGTACTCTGACCATAATTATGTGGGAAATTTGAATTAGTAGTTATAATAGTTAATTTTTTACATTTCGTATTCCAACATGAACTATAGTTAGACATTTTAACCAACTTGCCCAGGCTTCCAAATTATTATCATAAATTAATATATTTATATTATTTACTATGAAATTTTGAGGAGACAACATACATCAACCCTACTATCGAAACCAATTTTCGATATCCAAGGAGGTGTATATTCCGACTTTTGAAATACTCCCCCCCCCCAACACAAATTTCTCTATAAGAAAAACTGCTCGGAGATTATGAAATTTTGGTGGTCAAAGACATGATCCGCATAAAAATTTAGTTGCAAAAGTTCGGGTAGACTTTGCAATTGTAAATGTTACAATAGTGGTTCGTGTAAGAACAAATAAAAAACAAAACTATTCGTGTTTAATTTTACTTTTAAAAATAATAATAAAATAACTGTACAAATTTATTAAAATAATACACACTATTATAATTTGTGAAGACAAACGGTTAATGTAACAATACACCAGCTTATTTATGTTTATTAAAATAATAGGATCTTTAATGTTTTGTTATTCAATTTTTAGTATTTTATCTACTTTTGTCCAATTCGATTTGGTCACTGTATACACCATGTAAACTTTTTCCTACATTGACCACAAAAATCCTAATTCCTACTTTGCCCATAACCGGTGATATAGTCGTAAATAAACGGGAAAAAAACGAAAAAGAGTTGAGAAAACCAACTCATTATGTCATTGACTTTTTTAAGGGGACTTGTGTCTGTTCTACATTCAATCAATCCGAACATCAGGTGGTGGTGAATCAGTTACCAACTTTAAACCCTATACAGTCCGCAAACCCACCAAATCCCCATTTAAGTACTTATATGCAGGTATACCCAAGGCTGGGCAAGTTAACGACATTTTTTAACTCTTTAAGTTAAGTATGATTGAAAATAATATAAGCTAAGTTAAGTTAAAAGTTACTGGTATATTTTTTTATTAAATTTCAAAGTTAAAAGTTAACTTTGAAAAAAAAAGTAACTTAACTTAGTTAAAAGTTAAAATTTCCTAATTACGAAAAAAAGTCGATATACCTATTATATCGTAAAAAGGTAAACAGGGATGGTTATTCTTTACGCTCAAAAAAACTACTGGGGACTTCTTCTGCCTGAAAAAGTGTATACATATTAAAAATAAAAATACAACACGTCATTTTAAAACCCACGCATAAATAAGAAATCAGAAAATAACTGCCAACTGCCAAGATACCTACATTGTTGTTTGATTCACACAAATGTAGTATAAAAGAAGCAGTACCTATCACTTAAATATATTTTCTGTACCGAATGGACATAAATACCAGCCTCTATGTGGTTAAAAAGACCGGGCTCAGCCCAATATTCGTGAACGGCCAACGTCGCGGCGCGTGCGTGAGTGGTACATCGATTCTTGACGATTACGTACATGCTATTCTAGGTACCTATACTGAAATTGCGTACAAGTACCAAAAAGTAAAATCTCAAATTCAAAAATTTGCATTGTTCTTCGGGCGAAATTTAACTTAATTTAGATACTTTTGTACAAAGTCAACTTCAGGTTAACACATTAATTTTAATTTAAAAAATTAACTTATTAAGTTAAAAGTTAATCTGAAAAAAAAAAAAGTAACGCGTTAAGTAACTAAATTAAAATTAATTTTACTTTTTAACTTAATTTCAACTTTTAACTCGTTAACGTCCAGCCCTGGGTATACCTACTAAGATTTATTTTAAGGACTTTTTTAAACTGTGAATTTGATCCCTTCTTTTCCGCAAACACGTATTTATGCCAACAATGTATTCTAGTAGGGGTGCTTACTCATTTTCTGGTAGCGAATTGTTTCAAGTTGGTAGGTACTGTGGAGAAGTCATTTTTAGATGTTCTCAATGGTTTTTTTATTTACACGCAAGGAAATACCTACTACCGAAAAGTACATAAAAACGGTAAAAACACGATTACCTACGTAAATTCGACACTTGTTATACTCCGAAGATAATGGGTCTCCTATAGGGACTTGAAATTTTCACCGAAAATGTATGTAAAATTAACATAAATTAGTTTTGTCAATTGTGTGCTATATTCGGATTTCGGCGAAAAAATGGATCTGAATACATAACATTATTACAAAGTATGTAGGCACTTAGCTTTTATATTAATTTACAGTATTTTTCAAAAACGGTATCTGTTTTGGGGTTCTTTGTGGCAATTTAAAATTTTTAAATATATTTAATTTTACACAGCGATTGCTGAGAATCATTTTTTCGAAAGACATTTAAAATCATATTTTAAAACACAATATCACATTACTCATTAGTCATATAGGTATATATATATTGTTAACTATACAATATTAATATAACGTATCAAATAATCAAATGGCAACATTTTGTATTTTCGTATAAACATAATATTTTGATTTTACTAAAAAAAGATATTTTAAACTATTTTTATTTCGTAAACATTTTCAGAACTTAATTAAGTTTTATAGTTTTTTCAAAATGTAGCAGTTTAATACAAGTCGAATTCGTTTCGGGTGCATGCATATATTGAAAAAATGGTAGTTGATACATGCCGTGTACCATCCCACTACATCACGGCCCGTAACATATATGTATATGTTAAATATACATCAATTTATCATCAATTTATCATTAATATAGTATATGCTCATTTACAGTTAATTATTTATAAACATTCAGAGTTTATAAGGGCGCAGAATGTAGGCTGGCCGCGGGATACCAAAAAAAAAAAAAAAAAAAAAAATGATATAGGTTACCATTACCAGTAAAAAATGTATAAGCCATAAAAAATAACAAGGTTAAAAAAATAATGAAACATTTGATCTTTTTATATAAATATAGTGATATAATTTATATATATATATATAGAATATATCTCAAGTTTATTAAATTTTTTTCAAAATAATTAATATTTACAGGGGAAATCACGTGAGCACGTTTAAGAGATTACTCCTACTGTATAACGATTGAAATCAAAATTTCGTTGTTTATAAACATTTTAAATGTAAAGAATAAGTGATGTGTGGTAGGGCAAAGGAATAATTCACAAGTTACTCACTCGCACCACTATTTCCTCGTCGACTAGTTCAACTATGGTTTGTTAATATTGATTATTTTTTAACTATGTACAAACGCTTTATTTATTAACAGCTGTTAGTAAATTATAAATTGTCTGATAACGATGTACGTTCGATATTTATTCGTCAAAACTCTCGGCATCGGAGTACGAAGCTAAAAATATTGGTTACTATAGTTTTTAAAAGTAAATAATTACAACAGAAACGTCGAAATAAATATGTAAATACCTATACTGTATTATTAAGTCCCTTCAAATTAAATTGAAACAATTTTTTGACAAAATACAAACATTTATTTAGAAAATGATAATTTTACGTTTTTAAAAAAAACCTATAAATATACTACGGAACCGTTTACATAATTAATTTACACCGTGTTCTCTTCTAAGCATCAACTATAGAGTCTACAATAACGATTGTCGAAAGATATTAACGAGAGATTACAACACAATATTATTTTCGTGTCGTCATATTATATTGATCATTTCCGTACAATTTTTTTTTTTTTTTTTTTTTTATACAATTTTTATAATCATACAGAATTATAGGTAGGTAATAATATATATGTAATAATAATAATAATAATAATAATATGTAATCAAAATTTGATCTGGCATTTACGATAGTAATTATAATATTAATTATAATTAATAATTAAATAATAATAATGATAATAAAATAATAATAATTATAATATATAATGACTGTATATATTGATCTAGTTTGCATATATATATATATATAAACTATTCGTCGTACGTCCATTTTCTTATATACTAATTAGGTTAACAATATAACTACGTATTCGTATGATATATACTTTATCAATATACGTAAGTATATAATAATAATTATTGATCATCGATCGGTTGGCAAATTATAACTTTATATAATGGCATAAATATTAAATCACAAACTACCTAATGACAATAATAATATTAATAATCGTAATAATAATATAATGATAATAATAATAATAATAATAATTCAATAATATTGTATACAAGGAGGGCTTAAAACAATATTTTTGATCGCATCAAATAGCATAAACGTTTTGGTACTCAAAAATTGACTAAAAAAAAACTAACTAATTTTTTTTTTTTTTTAATTAATTAAATGGGCGCTACAGAGGGATAAGGATGAATGAGAACGGGTTTCACCCTGTTTGGTGGTAAAAAAAAATGTCAAAATAAATAATTTCTAAACGTTTGCAATTGGAGGCGATCCTTTTTGTCCCTTTGAAAATATCCCAAACACCAAAACAAAAACAGCGAGAAATACAATGGTAAAAAAAAAAAAAAAAAAAAGTATGTATAGTTTTCTATAAAGGATATTGCGTACACAAAAAGTGAAAGATTATTGACAATTTGATAAAATCAACATTGAAGTAAAACTATTATTATTCTATGGGTATAAAAATACCTATGTATATTGTAAAGTGAAAAATAATATTTTGCAGAGAGCTTGCGTATATATATATAATATTATATATACATAATATTAGCAGCAGTAGCAGCGTGTCTGCAGAAGATATATATATTAGTATATTATAATAATTCCGTTTGATTGAAGGCTTCCAATGTACACGTATAAAACTAAAAATTGGCATCTATTTTGTACAGGCGTTTACAAAAAAAAAAAAAAAAATTAAATAATAATAATAATAATAATAAAAAAATACATTTTTTTTTTTTTCGATTTTCGATGAGAGCACAAACACAATTATATATAATGTCGTGTCGGCCCTCGTACTATATATAAGTCTGTGCAATAATTAAAACACATGCACACGTATGTATGTAAAATTATATAATATATGATATTGTTACGATATACATTATATTATATTATGTTATTATAATAAAATGACTGACACGAGAGATAAGGACTACACGGGTACAATATTATACGTCGATATGCCGTGCTGTCGGAAATGACGCCCTCGTCCCAAGCTCGTTACACACAGCCTCGGCGTGATAATACGTTGGCCGATATCCGGAAAAAAAAAAAAAGCGTATACATATTTTAATCTATCAGTCGATGAGTCTATCTGCAAAAAACGGAAAAAAAAAAAAAAAAGAACAGAAAATTAGAAACTAAAATATCTAATAATACGTTATTTTGCCATAGGTAGGTATAGGCGAAATTCGAGAGTGCCATTAACCAACGCTTTGAACCGGCTTTGAACCTATACCACTATTAAATTTGAGTTTGGGACATTCTTTTTTTTATTGTACACTATTATTGAAAACTGCAGGCGCATTGGTAATTTTTCAGTATTTCCACTGGCGAGATTATACTCAACAAACGCCTATAGTAATATTTGAGTATATTGAGGTTTTGAATAACGCGAGGGATTTACAAACGAGCATTATACGACGGCGAGGTATCCCGTCCCTTCCCAAAGTCGTAAGTCTAACACTAAATGTTGTATATGGGTACCCAAAGGGACCGAAAGATTTATTTTCTTTATCAATAATCATTATTGATAAGGATATCACATCTGAATTCGCAGTCTCAGTTAATTTATAATGAGTATATAACTATGTTATAGCGAAATCATGCCATATGTAGAACTGACATATTTATATATAGTGATGATTTAAAATATATTATTATTTTTGTAAAATATAGCTTTACAAAGAAGTGACAGCTGATTAAAAATGTATTGACTAAAAACGCTGCAACTTCTTTGTCGGTATTGATACTTTATAAATATAATATGGCGATCCCTGGAGAATCTTCTTATTCACGAATTTGGTTATAGAAAACCATTAAATTCCAATTTTATCCAAAACATCATAATTTATGTTCTGCATAACATTATTTTCCTATGTTGCCAATTTGATATGCAATTAGATATTAAATTTAAGACGAGGATGTCTTTACGTCCGTTTTCAAGCGATTCTTGATTTGGCAATTTTATAGATATTTTGAGTACAATTAAAAAAAATAATAATTACCTACATTTAGTTATAAATAGTTATACAATAAATAGTTAACTACAATAGTTATAAGTGATTCTATGTCCGTATCATTTTCTATTGTGGTTGTTTTTATATATTTATACAATTTTATTGAAAATATCACATTTACATTTCTCATATTCTGCAAAAAAAATGTTCATTTTTAAATAACAATAAATCTTTAAAAATTAATACATTGAAAAATATAAGGTACTATATAGATAATTTTTTCGTATTTCTTTAAAATGTTTGTAAATTGATAAAAATAAGAGTTTTTTATATTTGTTTACACTAATACAATCAAATAAATTAATCAATAAAGAAAAAGTAAATGACGATTTGCCAAGGAGCTTCTACACCATATAGTTCTAAGGAGTATTATATAGGCAATTTATTATTCATTTTTTATAAGTTTTTGTCCTAGTGTGAATCGTACATGATCATTAGTGTTAGTAATCCGTAACAGTAGTATAAGAAGACCTATCACGCAACCTCGTGCACATGTCAGCGATCATAGATACTTTGTAACCACAAAAATATGTTTATTTTTCACTCAGATAGACGATTAACTATACATATGTATATATTTAAAATTTTCAAAATTTATGAAACTTTGAATGATTTTTATTACAATATAAAATATGAAAATGAAAAACGTGGTTAAATTTTACATAAACATACACGTTTTAGAAATTGTTATCGGAGCACACATTGTATCGGACTATTGGAATTAGAATGAATAGTTTTGACCAAAAAATCTATGGCATGTAGGCAAGTCCCTTGAAAATTGTCCCTTGTTTTATTTAGTTTACATTTTGTATGCACCTACTACTTAGCTTATTTTTATTTATAAATATTTGAAAAGTAAATATATTATTTTTGAATTAACCGTGACGGTTCTGGTTAATAAGACTTTTACGTCATAATACCAAAAACATATTAGCGTACAATTTTCTATATGTTTTTAAAATTCTTGCTAACGGAATTTAATAAATTTATCTACACGTGTGATATGTTAATATGTGGTATTACAGTATGAAGAACATAGGATACCTAATCTGTACACATGTTTAACATTGTTTTGATTTCTGCAGGCATTTTTGGATAATCCATTGGTGTCGGGTTTAATTTAGGTTCAAAGCTATGGTATATTATATCTACACGCTAATTATACACTGAACGTATGTGAACACGTGGCTGGCTTAAAACGAAAGGACTTATGGCGGTATTTTGATATTATTGTTGGGAATATTGAACAAGGCATTTTTTTTTCCATACAATATATAGGACCTGTTCATATATTCATTTATTAAATGGAACAACGGATTTGGTTTTATGCTTAAAACGTACATTCTCAAAACTCTATAGTTGTGAGCTCATGTGAAAAATTCGATTTTCTTTCAAAAGAATCTCCGTCCGATAAGCCCTTAGTTTTCAGCCAGCGCACTATATCCGGAGGGACGACTGACCTGTGGTCCCTAACGCGTGCCACCCGAAGTATCCTTGTGGGTATACGGCTGTGTGTCCCGTACTACACGGCACATCCTTTTTTCACGCCGTACAGGACCTTGAGCTCGGGAAGTATGACTTTCTTAATGAGACTGTACGTCTTGGACGCCAACACTTGTCGGGCCGGGTCCTTCTTCAATGTCTTGATGCCCGGTTTGTGCGTCAGGAATGCATTGTCCAGGATGTTGAACTCGTAGTCCAGCACGCACAGGGTGTAACCCTGTATACATAGAATTGGATGAAAAAATAATATTAGTGACGCACAAGTATTTATTTTTCGGGGTTATTTTACATTTTTAGCGTCGCCGCCACACATCTCTATGGGTTTTCGAATTATGTTTATTTTTGTTTTTAGTTTGGTTTTTAGGAAATAATTTTCCGCGTACACAATGAGTCGAGGATGTATATAGGTGTTTAGGGATAAGAATATCTTGAAGATGGAGATGGGGAGGGCTGCGATCTTTCGATGTTTACGGTCGTTTTCTTACACGTAAACGAACACTACCGAAAACGACCGATAACATACTGAACTCGTCTAGAACTACGTATAAGAATCGTTTTTTTTTTTTTTTTTTTTTTTTTCTTAATGCAACGATTTATATATTTGCTTTTAAATCTAAGAACGATTATACAGGACCACGCCGGGGGAAAAACCAAATCTTAAAAAATAGTACTCAATTAAAGAAAAATAGTGGACAAAACAGACAAACTTGTCTTCGTCTTTTTGTTATAGACGTTGATAGTTGTAACGTGACGTTCACGTAAATATTATGCAATAAATGTATTAATTATTTTTACGAGCGTAATATTCATTTTATTGATTTAAGCTTAAGAAACATTTTTATAGTTCATAATTTCAAAATTGATTTGATATAATAATATCTTAATATAAATATAATTATGTACATTTCATCAACATGCTGAGTTTAAATGGACGAATAGCAATAAAATTTTTAATTTATATAAACATAATGTAGGACTATAAAAATATATATAGGTCCCTACCTACTTATTATCTTGTTGTAATATACAGTTTACGAAGGGCTGCTATTTTATAAACGATAATAAAAAGGTAAAATAAAGATAAATAATATTGATGGATTTGGGGTAGGAATTGGTAATATTACAAATTACAATATTTACAATTTGCAGACATGGGTCGCGCCGTCACGTCCGTATCCTGAATACCTACTGATTTGCAGGATCGTCCCGAAGAAATATTTATGGGCGCGAGAGTGGGTGTGAACCGACAAAATACTTCTTTTAAAACGTAAATAAGCAAAAAAAGAAAAAGGTCATCCCTTCCCTCCGGACGGTCCTGCTGTCCTGCGATGTATATACACGGAAGTCATAATATATTTTATTGTTATACGTAAATTTAGGTTAATGTTATCACGATGAAATTTTATATATTATAATATCAAATTACATAGAAAATTATTAAAGCATTAAAAATATCTCTTAGGCCTAAAACGATAAATTGAATATTACGCTCGTAATAATAGTTAAATAAATTGTTAATATACGTGTATTATATTATACGGAAGCCATCACGAGAGTAGATTGTTCCGAATGTCTGTAACTCACTAAAGAAAAATAATTGTGGACAAGTAAAGATTTAACCATTCGGATTTTTTTTTTTATTATGTAGTACTATTTTTAAAAATATAAAAAGGAAATCATTTTTCCCTTTCATTATATCTCTTAAGTATCTATATATGCATAAGTAATATTATTCAATATCTTAGGCTTTTACAATTTACTGATAATTTTTTTAGCATTTTGGATATTATATGTTAATAACGAATATTATATACTTTAAACATTAATTACGAATACTTTAGATTTTAAGATTATGTACTAATGTAATTTTTCTTGAATATAATCATCAGTTTTAGATAATACACCAGCATAATACATGTTGAAAATTACACCACTTATTTTTTTAGTACATAATATAGACACAGTACTCGTATAATTATTTTTGAAACACTTTCTCCATTTTTTTACCTAAATTTTAAGGATTTCGAAAATGTCTATATTTTTAGTATATTTTTATTGAAATTTAGAACTTCTGACTGTTCCGCCAAGGCTTTCGCATGCTTATGTGTTTCACTTGAAAAATAATTTCATTATAATGGAATAAGGATCCAATCCTCCTCCATCTTATATTCTCGACTTGTTACCCTTGCAATGATTCAGATTTTAGTCGAGTGTATAAATCGATATAATAATAATAATTATTTTCACGGAAGTCTACACTGGGAGGGCTGGCAATACCATCTAGTTTCACTATCCTATTGTATAATTTATGTAAGGACGACTTTTCGTTATAAATTGGATATAATATTTACAAAACTCGATTAACAACAAGTTTTTATTGTTTTCTTGTGAAATCTGTGTTGAAGGATTAATTTCTAATTAACGGCTTGCTATAATAATGTGTATAAGTACCTCTAATGAAATTCCCTAGTACTAAACAGGCTCTTCGATGATTTTCCACTCCGAAATTATGCATATACCTATAGCGATGTAATGCGTGGACAATATTTAAAAACGTTAAGTCCGGTGGCTTAACAGAACCGGTTTACCTGTTTTTATTGTTCAAAGACGAGAAGCCAACTAGATATATACGACTCATGTCGATTTGGTTTTGTTGATGAAGTTTATAAATACTGTTTACTTAGTTTATGTATACCAGGTCTTACCTACCTATATAATATATTATATTAAACAACAGTCCAAAAAATCTACAACGGGCCATACGCATTGTGTAAAGGTGTAACTCAAACCTTCGAAAACCACTGAAAACATAGTTTCGTAAATCATGAAATGTGAAGAATTCTATCATTGTTGAACATTTCGTATCAATAAAAAAGTGAGAAATAATCAGTGTTTTGTAGGAGTAATTTTTGTTTAATGTTAATATTTTAATTTATAAGTACTTTAATGTACTTATGAATTGTGTAGTTGAGGATAATATTTTATGTTAATAAGATAAAATGTAAATCCAGAAAAAAATTATATTTATTGTTAGCAAATGCGTATTTAAACTACTACGAGTATATTTTCATTTTCTATGCGAAATACATACGGTAAAATTTTAACTTTTTTTAAGTAGATCAATAACAAGTGTCTAAAAACATCTCTGCCTGAAAAGATACTCTTAGATAAAGTTTTCCTCTAAGACCTCAGGAAACCACGTATAATGCAATAAAATCGCATGCGCAGAAAACAAAATATTGTTAACATTTAATAGAAGTAAAGTCTATAGACTTGTTGGTGATTTCAAAAATTAGAAAAAGAGTATTGAAAGTAGCCAAATTTTATTCAGGTTTAGACGTATGTGTAATTACGATGAAATGTCTGTGTGATTTGTGGAGATTTTAATTCGGTAACAATATCAAATGACTATAACTCACAATTCCACATAAGGGACGACAAAATGTTTAAAAAAAATGAATCTCGGAATTCCATAATGACGGAGATGATGCTGTGAGTGTGCTTATAAATTACTTTGAAAAGGTGATTAAATGTCTATAAATTGCTAATTTTCAAATTTTAAAAAACAAATTTTAGTTAAAATTGCCCATGAACATATAATCAATGTTTGACATGCCCTAAAGACCTAATAGCAATTGCATTTTTAGCCAAACGTTACTATTTTATTACAATACACACTTTTCCACCGTTCGTACCTGTGTCATTTTGTCCATTTTTCCCTCCCAGCTCAGTCTCTCGTCGTACAAAGGGTCGTTGTGTGTGCCGATGAATATCGGCTCCCAGTGCAAATGATAGCCGGTCCGCTTGCCCGTGTGGAACACGCTGATGCCGGGCTTAGGCTTGGCACTGGCCCACTCCTTGAACTTGGGCACGGTATGACAGTCGGGACAGACTTTTTTGTGAAACGTGATGGCCGAACCATTTTTCAGCATGGACACCTGTGGAATAGAAAAAAATGATGAAAATCAAATAAGTGTTATGTACACATGGACATTCGCAGATATATTATATTAAGCGAGAGGCAACCAATAATTCTGTTGGATTAAAAACAATTGAAATTGTCCATTACAAACTTATTGCATAATAAAGTGAAAAAAAAATCCCAGAGTATTCGTTAGAATAATTCATTACGTATAGGTACAATCTGGTTTTTTTTCTTGTACACGTTTTAACTTTGAACCACGATGATTTTTTTTCTTATAATATATATGATGATAATAATATGCATCTTAAGATTTCAGATTAATACAATTTTTACATCGTAATTCTTAAGAAAATGTTGTGTAATTTCATAAACATTTTGGTATTTCACAAAACTGTTTTCGATATGATATGGCTTATCATTCTAAATATCTAAATAGCGCAACATGCAAAAACTTATATAAACCGATACCCACAACAGTGTGCAGCGTTTTGTGATTTATTTATTTTTTTAATTCAATGTCACCATATTTTAATCTGATACTATTTTTATCCCTTGTGTTCCCCATCACCCTTATACGATATTATATGAAAACCTGTCGAACACTGGATGGATAATGACTTGGAGTTTAACGTTGTTTACGGTCGTTATCAGTTATAATCCGGTTGTTATAATCAGTTTTATCAGGGATAGGATGAGTGTGGTCGACTTTTGTTGTTTTTTTGCTTAATCTAGATATATGCACGTTATTACCTATTCTTTATAGGCGCTCGCCGGCAATTTATGATCACTATATTTTATACGGATAAACGTCTCGTGTTTCCGTGACAAAAACCATAAACTAAATGTAATCAAAAAGGGTCTAGGATCGGAATATTATACTTAGGTACTATTAAACGCGTTGATCGTTGTCGTGTACATATAATACGTATAATACAACACGTGAACGATGACGGTTTACATCCAGTAGAAGGTCGGTGACTTTGTTTGTTTGTGTATTTTTTCGTTTTTTTTTCTTTTTTTTTTTTTCTCATCATTTCAGTCGTTTACATCGAATTAATGTCCACGACTGGATTAATCTTGATATAGGACGAAAGAATTTAATTAATAACTTTAATAGTATATACATATGCGAACGGGTCGAACACGGTCGTTGTTACGGATTAATATACCGTCACTGTACTCACCTATTGTTTTTTTTTTTTTTTTTTTATCTCCCGTCAATACTTTAGCGTATTTAGAGTATTATAATAATAAAAATACAATACAAAATAAACGATAAAAAATTATCGATATATTAATATTCCTTTTTTGCCTTTCCCGCGATGGCGGCCATGTTTAAAAAATAATAAAATAAAACGTTTCATTATAAGGATTATCCAGGAAATGTATTATTTGTAATTTACTCGGCTATAATATTATATGGTAACCCGTTTTTATATCGTATCATTAAGCGAAGGCCGTCGTACAATAGTTATGATTATTGTTATAAAATAAATATCATATTGAATTATTATTATTATTATTATTATCATAATCTATCGTATTATATTATTTTTTACTTCGTTATAATATAATCTAAACTAGTTTTTACCTGTACAAAATACAGAGACACAATTAAACTGGTTTGCCCGCGAGACTATCGGTAGGTACCTATATATGTAGTGTGTATAATATAAGACGGCTGATTTTGGGTAAACGTGGAGGTAAAATAACGACGTTCATAAATAATAATCATACACAATATTATGTACAAGTATAGATATAAACGCGAATAGTGATTTTCTTTTTGAGTCCGGACCGCATCTATATAACAACAATATAATAGCCGCTATCTCATTATATTTCGCTCGTAACTTTTGACCGAATCAATATTACACTCCGGAAACGGGCACCTATTTCTCTAGTCGTGGGTTCCACGACAAAATATATTCTGGTCAAAACAGTAACCCAAATCAATCATGTTTAAATGACTCGAAACTCAAAATAAAAGAGTCCGTTCAGCTTTAAATAAACCTTTACGTTTCGGTTTACACATCCATTAAAAAAAAAAAAACAATGATAATAATAATAATAATAACGATCATATTTCAACAGATAATCACGGGAGGTCGTATGAAAATATTATGATAATAGGGTGAATTAAAATACTATATTCAAATATATTTGAAGAGAAATCGAAAACAAATGTAAAGGCAAACAATAATACATTATACATACGAGTATATGTATATGTAGGTAAGCTGATATCACAAATATTATTTTTGGTAATGTTATCAAATTTAACAAATTGTTGAGTTTTATCGACTTGAAAGCAGGTGATTGATTGTTGACCTATGTGAAGCTGTACTACAAAATTAGTTCAATTTACCAAGACGATTTAGAAAAATCCTACTTGGACCTATGTGATATTGTTGGAATTTGTTGGAAAGTATTTCAAAAAATTATTCAATTTAAAAATTTGTAGTGCCAAGTTCATGCCTAGCAGTAAATGTAAGAGAATAAACGTTTTGAATATCCTACAATATTCATAAACGTCAACTGGAAATTTGTTGGAATTTTTTTAGAAAAAATGTAAAGTTAAATTAACTTTTAAGTTTGTCGTGCAAACTTCACGACCGTAAGTAAAAATAATTGTTATTGCTCAAAAAAAAAAAAAAAACTATACTGAAACATCCAACTACTTTTACAAGTAGTCTAATAATTTTATTTTTTCATCTTAAAAGTATCAGGTAGCCTAACCTAACATATTTAATTAAATTTTTTAATCAATTTTTATTTTAGCACTACACTTTTTCCATTATAATTACCTACTGACATAAACAAATTTACTTTTACAGTTCAGTTGTTATTTTGAAAAAAAAATCCTTTTTTATTTAATAAAAGTAATGCATTTAGCAGTCAACAATATGTAAATATACATATATAATTTTCATATATACCATGTATTGTTTTTTGTACTATCTCAAAATAAGCTCCTAAATAAGTATTCTTCGAAAAGGATAGTTTATTGAGTGTTTACAGACTTCAAACACATTTTAACATAATAATTATTATTACAAGACTGATACAACTATTTTTAATTAAATATTACGTCAAAATCACTCGATATTTTAGATTATATAGATTATTATTATTGTTATTACTATATACCCGTAGTATCACAGTGATAAAAAGTATAATGAATATATTATATAATATATAATAATAAAATTAAAACGCAGGAATTTTAATCAACTTTAATAATTAAGGTTAAAGTTTTGAATTAACTTTACATATTTTGTCATAGAAAATGTCACATGCATTTCCGTGCCTATCAAATGCATATTTTTCTGTGTTGTAGCAAATTTCGTACATATTGTATGTATATAGTGTATCCATTCACAAAAGGTAAAAAAAGTGTTTGATTTGACGATATAATATAGTTTTGATTATTTTCCATTTCACATTTGTTAAAGTCAATGGCAATATGATAAGAATTGATTATTTAAAAACAATTTTTAGAGATCAGAGATGCGTTACATTTATTTTAACAGTACTATAAAAATTCGTTAAATTAAAAATGTTTGTAGATATTGTGTTTTTTTTTAGAATTTACCGAAATGAATGTAGCAAAGGTGCAAAATTCAATGGTGAATTTAACAGAATCTAGAGCGATGGGCTTGTACATACGGATAATATTATCTAGTATATTAAAAAAAAAAAAAAAAAAAAAAAAAAAAAAAACTGTTGAAATAAAAATAGTGGGAGGGGTGGATACGGTCGAAGGTTGGTATTAGTGATGGGCAAATTCGGTCTTGGTCTTGCATTTTTGCAACACCAAGACCAAGACCAAGACTGTACTAGAGCTAGCAATACCAAGACCAAGATTTTACTATTTCATAGCAAGACTGAAATAAAAATGTATGCAAGCCATGACCGAGATAAAGACTTATAATGCAAGACCAAGACCAAGACCAAGACTTGACTGCAAGACCCTTGCAAGTCTTGCTTTTAAATAAAATAAAAGTTAATGAATTAAATACGTTATTTATTACATTTTTTTTCTCGGTATACTTTATTTATAATCCCACACCAAATCTACAGATTTCTCGTAATGTAATCATCAATAAATTTTTGTGAACGGAGGGGGGGAAATTACCCCCATTTCTCCATGTATCCCCCCCCCTTGTGTACTTATAAATAAATTATTTATTCTTATTTATAACTTTGGTAAAAAAAAAAAAAAAAAAAAAATCAAGGCTGCAAGAATTTGGCAAGACCAAGACCAAGACCAAGACTGAGTTACCAAGACCAAGACCAAGACTAAGACTGACTTCTACTGAGTCAACAAGACCAAAGACCAAGACTCCCATGGTCTTGGTCTTGGTCTTGCTTTGTGCATCACTAGTTGGTATAGTAAGCTGACGGGTGTTAAATGCCGCCCCGGAGAGGGATACGTGTGGTGTCAAGTCCTTATCGTCGTCCTATATATATATACATATACATATCGTACGGCTATTTATAGCATTTAGTTTTAGTGGTATTTTCGGGCGTTAAGAAATGAAAAGAAACCACTTGTAATGGACACGACCATGATGGTAAACGTTTCGAATGTCAAGAAGACGATTTTAATTTCCGCCATGAGATATCATTACATTATGTACATTGTACGGCGTACGTGGCGAGCAGTTGTACAGATTGGTATCGATCGTGTGCGCAGAAAAGGAGGACGAAACAAAAACAAGAATGGACAAAAAAAAAAAAAAAAAAAAAAAAATCAAAATCAAAATGGAAATATTGTGATGATAACGACGTGCGTATTACTAAGCGTATCACTATAACACGTGTGTTACTAAGACCTTGGAATGTGTTTCACAAACTTCGGCGTTTGTCAACAGAGCAATAACACGGCTGAACTACTGTGGCGTACAATTTGGATAAATAATTTCGCACCTATAATATATGCATGGACATAATATACGTGGACATGGTTCGTTGTACTTACATTATATTGTTATTACGCACATGTCGACCATATACCCGGTTATTGAATGTGCCTATATATATATATATATATACGTATAAGCACGTGTGTCATTATGATATATTTTATTAACATAATCGATTTTATAATCGGCTTTTTTTTCTTCCACATGCCTCATAAAGGATCTTATATATTTTATGCGTTTATAATAACACACATACACACGTTTGCGTATACTTAAATAAATACGTATACGCATATACACTGTTACGCTCGTTTCGGCGCGGACTTATTACCGTGTACGCACACCGTCATTTTATAGCCGGTCCAGCGAAATGGCCACTGCAGAGTCTGTGGTCCAACGTGATGTTTTTACCAATCGTACACGTGTCACAATGTTTCACGGTT
This sequence comes from Pemphigus obesinymphae, assembly GCA_025469235.1. Classification (NCBI taxonomy): domain Eukaryota; kingdom Metazoa; phylum Arthropoda; class Insecta; order Hemiptera; family Aphididae; genus Pemphigus; species Pemphigus obesinymphae. Next base: position 57,534 of record JAIPRL010001460.1, on the reverse strand, counting down.
AATTTTTTGATTTTCCACAAAATATCGTGTTTTTCGACAAAAAATTTAGAAAAAAAAGTAGGTACAAGTAAGTACTGTTTTTACATACCATGATCGCGCGCTATATATTATTACCTATGCATTTTACTGATACGATATATAATTTTCAAAATAATATACAAAACAGGATTTATCTTTGTTTTCGAAATTAATTTCGGTATATTTCAATTAGACCGCCCGTAATATCAGTGGGTATAATTATTGTACGATGACCATTTTGAGCTGAAAACGAGATAGGTATATAATGTACTTACATTAATAATGGGAATTAAAAGATCGTATAAAATATGTTACAGATTGAATGCTAAAAAAGCCCGTCTGAACAAATAAAAAAACACTACGACCCGATCATTTTATTTCGATCGGAACATTAATGATTGTTTAGGTATATCGTCGACGAATATTTCTCGTATAAAATATTACACAATTATTATCGATGCGTGTATTTACAGTTGCAATTTTCGTATGTTTTTCTAAAACAAATTGTTTTCATTCAATATATTCGCCGGCCATAATATGAATACGGTTTCATTTATATTCTCGAATTATTGACTTTTCGTTTTTACAAATAAAACAACTGCCGTTTTACACAATTTGTTACACGTAATAAGACGTGAAAATTGTATTTATACTTCGTGCGAATGACCGGGTATAAAATTCAAATATATTTACAGAATACAATAATGTAAGTTAGAGTTGTCCAAAAGTTTTATCGGGCGTGTAATAGGTAGGTACAATATAGTTATTTGTGCCCGAATTGACAATAAATAGCATTGCACGCAGACAGACTACTCAAAATAATGTTTTTCACCATTTAGAACTCGACAATATTTTAAAACAATTTAAGAAAATGATCATTTTATTATTGTATAATATCGAAAACTTTTTTCCTGTACATCCAGCGATCGAAAATTTTATCGTGGTCTCGGTAAACCATATTATCAGTCATTGTTCCGAATACAACACAAGCTGTTACTCGTATTAGGAGAAATTCTTGAAAAATTATTTTTAAAAGTTTCTCATTATAGGGAGGGATGGAAACACTTCACTCGTTGAATAGAATACTGTGTAGGTGTCTGCGCGTAGTGTATATATTACAATTTTTAAATCAATGACAAACTATATCGCATTCTATAAAATTATTTTGAGCGGGACTTTATGTAATATTCGTATAACTATTACGAATGAAAAAAATTTTACAATTTCATGACGTTACTATATTATTATATACCAGTCTTGTATAACGTATTTGAGTAAATATATTCAAATACTTTTATAGTAGGTATTTAGAATACTTTTTAAATGCATTTTAATTAAAGTATTTGAAATACTATTCCATTGGTCATTTTACTAGAATTTCAAATACTTTTATTTAAATACTTCTGAATACAATTTCATACAAAAATTTTTAATTTGAATAAATTCCATTCAATCAAAATGAATTCTTAAGTATGTTTGTGTAGTGTAATTTTAAATTTACTTTATCATTCAATTTAATATTATTTTACAGTGTGATGAATTGACAGACACTGTTACGGATATTTATATGTAATATGCGGGTAATGGGTTTAAGTGTGAAGAAGTCGATAAAAATTGCAACCATCGCGCGCGGATGATAATAATCGCCTGTGTGAAATATGTTTTAAAATAATAATTGTAATATCTTTGGAAATACAACGGCACATCAAGACTCGATCGACACTGGCTTGTTTCGTCTAATAATAATTTTATTGTTACGTACATTATACCTATTATAAAATAATATTTAATAATAAATATAATAAATTATATTAAATAACACTATGCGTAACACGGTATCGTAAATATATGAAAAATGTTGGTAAAAATAATTATTAATTTTCAAAATATTGTAAAAACTAAAATTTCAATAATTTCAATATTTATTATATTATTAAATCAAATAATTGATAATTTATATTCGAGTGATAGAGAGATTTTGTGACCTATAAAAAATATTATAATTTAAATAATACAACTGTTTTAAAAATAAATTTAAAGTCGTACAAATGAATAAAATTATTTGTATTTAAATACATACCAAGTATTTGTGTTGTTCTTAAATACTTTTTTAAAAGAGTTTGAAGTACGTCTTAAATACTTTTTATATCAATGTATTTGTATCTCTATTTAAATACAATTTTAGAAGTATTTTTTACAAGTCTGTTATATACTATTATATTGTAACGTTATTAGTTATTTGTGCACGTAAAAGATATATTTTTCAAAAATTATCTCTACGCTAAAGAAAACTAATGGGAAAATCAAATTATGACCCTCAGAAAGTACCGTCTAGAACAAATTTGCTATCAAAACTGCTATTTACATAATATTATAAGCTCAAAATATAAAATCCTAGTTCCCCCAATAACTATCTTGAAAATTCAATGATATTATAGAACTCTCCAGTTGTTTATGTAAGTAAACAAAATTCAAGGAGACTTTTCGGTGCACAACGTTCCTCGCATTGAAAATATATTATGGTTTTAGTATTCCTGACGAGATCTATCATATTGTGTAGCTAAAGGTTATCATTATTATTTCATTAGAGTTCTTATTCATGTGCAATATGCATCTCGTTGTATATTATGCATATCTACCAACTACCAATAATTTAATTCGTACGAATATTTGACGTCAATCTTTGATCTCGGCGTACAGATGCATTTTTTACTAAAATAAATTATATACAATAAGGTTCACTCATAGTAGGAGTAGTTTCCGAAAAGTAATTTTGACTTGTACACAATATACGGTCGGACGAATGATTTATAGTCGCATTACTCGTACAGAACGATGTGAACATAAAAGAAATAAAAAATTTTGGAACGAGCATGATGAGTAAATTACATGTCATCTGCTCTTGGTCGTGGTCGTCGCCGTATTTGGTCCCTCTAACCGGACCCGCGACGAATCTCAAGGCGATCGATTCCCGAGAACATTCGCTATGGTTTTTTTTTTTTTTATATATTTACCTATAATAGGTATTATGATGTGTATACCATATACAGGGTGATTGAAAACAATAATTAATAATGTATACAAATTGTGTGGATCAATAGCCATAGCATTGAAATATTGTGACAGTAGGAGGCAGAGATCAAATTTCTTATATTTTTTAAGTCCAATTTTTGCATCTATCGCAATCGTCAGAAAATTGCATATTTTATGACGATCGATGCCAAAATCGTTACCGAACAGGAGCATAATATTATACACATATAAGGTTTTTCAAATCCAGTTTTGAACAATTAGTTGCTTGATAACTATTTGTAGAATGCAAGAGATACGATTTTCCGTCATCGACTCATCACAAGTCATGTCTCTAATTTACTTCTTATTGAACACCTCCTTCAAACTCTCTACAATGTCGGTGGGAATAAGTCCGTAGGACACGGATTGATAAAGCATTTGGATTTTAATAGAATTTTCGAACGAAAAAACGAAATCTAGTGGCTTCATTTCATAGACTCTTTGGAGTTTGGATATCGTTTTTGATAGCATTTCATCGAAATGCCTTTTCAGTCGGCATATAATATACAGAACCTCGCAAAAAAAAAAGTTCGTCAATGGAACAATAATTCAAATGATTTACCTATCAATTTATACGTACGTTGTTGTTCGTTAATGAATTCCTATTGTTCTACACACGGAAAACACATTAAACTATTATTATTATTATTATTATCATATAATCGTTATATTTTGCGGAGATATAACCGCATATATCCGAGCGGACGGCGATGACACGATAAAGATAGGATGCGCTACTATATATGTTATAATATATACTACTTAGTCTTATATGTATACTAAATCATCGTGCCGTTAACGATAGATTTTATTATTTTTTTTTTTTTGTTCTTTTTATTGCACTTCCTGTCGGTATCACTATATTATAATGTGTAGACGAACCGTGAAAATATATACATTAAACGTCGGCGTACATGATAATATATATTACATTTTTGACGTTGTTTTCGTTGTAATTTCGTACTTATCTGAACTTGAACTTTGTCGAGTTTGAACGTGAGGACGGATGTATGACTTATAACCACGAAAATATTGTTTACGCGATCCTCTTCCCCCCCCCAACCCATATATATATATATAACGAAAATTCCGCAGTGACTTTAATATTCTGGCAAGCAGAATTAATCCGCCACAAGGTTATAATAATATATACCGTCTGTCTGACCTGACCTATTGGGTAGTAAAACCGAAATTAGTTTTTCCGCGGTCGAGGCATTTTCATTTTATTTTATTTTTTTTTTTTTTGTTCCCAGCTAATTACACAAGGTTTTCGCCATTAAGTTTTACAGCCAACCACGAAAATTTTCCAAACATAAAAAAAATCATATTCCTATTGTGTGCTATACACGTATAATAATTAATGTTATATAAAACACGGTATAATTTCATCGGCAAGAAGCTGAACTTTGCGGTTGGAAAATGGACGGTAACGAGTAAACCCAAAATATAATAATATTATCTCGTATATTATGGTAAACGAGAATTATTATCAAAAATGAAAAAAAAAGAGACAAACATAAAAAAATACTATCAATTGCATAATGTAAACAAAAATAAATAAATGTTAACATAATGTGAAAATAGTTATTTAATTTCTACTGTATTTAATTATTTTTTTCTGGTAATTGGCATGCAATTATGATAGATTAGGTTAATGTATTCTAAATTTAAAATTTCATAAGGTAAAAGGAATACAAATAATAATCATTTATCCAAATCGTTTGTCCATATGTTACTGAAGTCCAAACATTTCATTTTTATTTTACTCGTTATTTTTTGGTCACTTTTGTGGATAATATATTATACTATACACGTCTTATATTTTGTCCTAAAATGTGGATTTCGTCTCATATTTATACGAAGTTCAGAGTTTTACTGCCAATCGGTAATATAATAATATTGTCGGTCAAAATATATAGTAAAACCGACCAAAAACAGCTCTCTCATCCGACAACGTGTATAGTATAATACGTATAATAACATGATATATTGTACTGCACTCGGGACGTCTTATAAATCATACTTGTTTTTGTTTTTGTATATATTTGAATAAAACACATCCGTAATAGGTTATTCGGAATGGATTTATTCGAACATTCAAAAAATTTCTTTAAAAATATATGTTTTTTTACGAGTAGAATAATAAAAATAAACGATTTTAATTGTAGATATATTTTTTTTAAATAAATTAAATGTATTTTTAATCCCCTATATTACCTATATTTTATAGAGATACATTTAGTGTGGATATAATACACTCATTTTAAGAACAAAAATGAAAATATAATAGAAAAGTGTATAATTAAATTTATAAATCGACCATAGTAAGTAGCGCTTTATTGTTATGTAATCACGATGTCAAATAAAAAAAAGCAATTATGCAGAGTAAATAAAAATTAATTTTAAAGTGGTTTTTTCGTAAGTTGTAACCTATTACATAATATCTTTAGATAACTACATTTCTGCAGAGATAATTTCATTGCGGGGGGGGGGGGTTAACAATTTTCTAATTATCCGGTTTATTAACGAAGCCCGAAGGTACCGAAAACAAGGCAATTAAAAATTTAGTAATCAACTTTTTTCTTTTGATAATTGGTTTTTCAAAAAATTCATCCTAAACGCGGTACTCTGTCAATTATTATGTAACAGGCGTTTGAACTCTGAATTGAATTTTTTTAATGGTTTTTTCGTTTGTGGCGTCAGGCGGACGTTTACTGTAGTTCTCTAATATTATGTATTTTCGTATTTGATTTTTTGGATTTAATTTCGATCTATTTTACCGACGCTTAAACGTTTACGTCATCCATTATTTCACGATATATTGTTATTATACCGACATGGGCACATATTATACATATATATATTTCAATCGGATTCCATTGAATCTCATTACATTTCAATAACTGCTGGTGCACGTGCCATCGAAAGATACGGTTTGTTACCGTGGGTACGTTAACGTTATGGCGTTCGTTGTTCTTTTGTTTGTTTTATCGTTACCGGTGGAAAATCGTTAATTTTTCTATAATGACTCATGTTTATAAGGCACATTGTATTACCTATATTACATAGTATCATAATAATAGTATGACAGTCTATATATATATATGACTATATAGTATGATATTTTATGGAAGGGTGGACTGGAAATGTGAGGCTCGAGGGGTGAAAAAGCAATAAAAAGTCGTTCGAAAAAAAAAACATACGAATATGTATGTATGTATGTATGTATGTATGTATGTATGGTGATGATCATTTTTTTTTATCAAAATTCAACGCTATATTTTTTAATTTTATGCCAAATATAATATTGCCATATAATTGCAGAGTTTATATAATGGTCGTGGTTTCAACGACTTTCTCGTACATTCAGGTTTTTCTAGCCGTGCTTAGATCGAAAATAATAAGTAAACACGAACATCCGAGCACATAATATAATATAGTTTAGTTTAGGTAACGGGGACGAGTCACTCCCGAGTGTACATCCGAATATGAGAACACCGAGCCAGATTGTACGAAAGTGTACTTCGATGACACTAATAAACGGATAAACATTGAATCGAGTCCCAAAACCCTTGTTCGTGTTTCGAGTCGTTTAATTTGATAGTCCATTCACAGGATGAATCACCGTTAAGAAATTACACGCGTTCTAACGACCGTCCGAACAAATTGAAAGTGTAGTCTTGTGACGATTTTCAGATTATGTTACATTAAACCGACACGGTTCGTCAGAACAATTTGTGACATTCAATAAAAACGAGTGTAGTTACCGAGTTGGTTAAACCAATACAATTAGAACATTTCTGACGAACAGTGTCGCAACATAAAATGTAAAAATAGTTGCAAGACTATAATATACTGAGCTATATTTTGAAAATTCCTGACGTATTTCAGACTGCTTGAGAGTACCTATTCGGAATTAATTTGTTCCGTAGTCCAAATACAAATACAAAGCTTTTTATACGCGGTAAAATGTACGTATGATTACAATTTTTTCTAATCGATTCAATTCAAGTTTCATACACACAACCTTTTATAATTGTAAGAATTTTTTCATAAAATAATATATCCTAAAGACATGTCTTAAATACAAACGAGAAATTCAGATATATTTTAGACACTATAGACTAAAGAAACGCAACTCGTGACGATTAAAAAATTAAGGTTGAACTCAATTCCAAAAATCCAGAAATGAGTGTGGTACTCAATTAATTATTTTTGTAATGTACATAAAATAAACGAATCGTCGATTACTTTAGGAAAATTCGAATTGATTTGATATTTTTAGTATATGTACAACATTATAAGACATTTGGAGAATAGTAGCAGAATTTCGGGTACGAAAGATTCGATATGTTTAACAACAATATATATTTTATTGTTTGGGCTCGTTAAGTTAATCGGACGTACTTGGTATTATTTTATGAACGTGTTTTAAATTTAAATAAGAACAGACACAGTAGGTACCTACTCATTTTATTATTTTGTGCGCTAAGAGTTGTGCAAAATCCTTGAAAAAATCTCAAATCTTAACACTTTCTAAATGGATTTTGAAAATCTTTTTTATCCGAATTACTATCGTAATACCGAAAATGAAATAAATCGTTAATTTGTAATTCTTGAATGCTATACGAGTATCAAAGTATATTAGTAAATATATACAATATACATATATATATTTTTATTTAATCCTCCTTTGATGAGAAATATAATAGGTAAACAAAATCACCAACTGAAAAACATTATTAATCTTAAATATCCAAAGTCCAAATAATTTTATAATTGATTTTCGAAATCCAAATAGTTTATGTCCTGTACAAATCTGCAGTGCGTGCAACCTTGTTACATATTATGTGATCGTATATTGCAAATATGAAAACGTATTCAACACCGTTTGAATAATAAAAATATCGGCTCGCGTTGTTTTTAACGATATACATATAGGTAGCTACTCAAACTTACGTAAAATAACAATATTATGCGTGCATTATATTATACCTTGGCAGCTCTACGGAATCCGAAATTAGCCTATGCGAAAATAAACGAAAAAGAAAACTCAACAACATTACACAGTACAATATGGATGGATTATTATAAATGATTATTGACAAACTGAAGTACCTACACTGTTTCCGACCTTGTGTTCAGTGATTACGCTATTACGCTGTATTATGCATTATATATGCACCCGCTGTGAACTTAAATATTGGAGTAATGAAGTGTTGTTAAACAACGTTGTCATAACGATGGATTACGTTGAAAATCTAACCGTTTGTGTATATGCTTTCTCCTCGAATAATTGCTATTTTTAAAACAGCAATAATCGACCATTTAAACAATTAGTACACAGAAATGGTCTCTAACGGAGGTCACTATTTAAATGCACATTTTCTGTGCCTGAAATACGCATAGTACACAGTAAGATACCTTGACACTTCAATCACACTTCTTAATATTACGTTAATCATTGTGATTATCGACATCTTTAAAATGACCGATTACTTGCAATTTATTTTGCTCGTCCTTTTCAAATAATTGTTGCCGCCAGTCTATTATGCCGAATTCATTATATATATATAAGTTTTTACTTCTCGCTGCAATTGCCGTGCAATATTTTATAACACGGTAGTGTGCAATTTTATTGTTCCGCACACGCAAGTTATTTCAATGAGATTCTACTATGTCAATAGACATACTATTAGTAAACATACATTTTAGCCGTTTAAATCGTTTAAAATCTTATTTTGAATCCGAAAATGTCGTATAATGAATTATATAATAACCGGGTACTTGTAGAGTCTTATAAACGGCACTCAGTTACGGGTAAGTCAGAGATAACACAGTACAGTACGAGTGTGCCAATATTTTTTTCATACTTTCGAAAGCATTCGAAAATCGATTTTGAAAAACTCACATTCCTCACCAATATCACACTTGTTTATGATTATTTACACTGTATTTGTCTTTTGTGGTTCGAGAAATATACAAAACAATAACTTTAAGTTTGTACTAGATGCGTTCAAAACTTTAAAACAACCGATAGACAATAGAGCTACAAAGAACCAAAAAATAAATGCTCATAAAAAAAAACCATTTGTAAAGCCAATATATTTTTTGATTCGATCAAAACGTAAAACAAAATTCCTTGAGTTTGGAACAATCGAATTATTGATGGGCGATGATGGTAGTATTGTTATCACATATTGAGTCAATAGTTATGAAAGTTGAATTTTTAATAAGTATATTTGTCGTGTCGTATAACCACAATCTGATTTCTGCCTAAAGCATTTGTTCCATTTTTTTTTTTACATTTTACAAAACTGGATGACATTTTTTCTTAAATATTTGAGGACAGGTGAAAAATAATAACTGGTAAATTATTTTATTTTCGCTTAGAACATTTTGTAAAGTGATATAAAAACACACATTTTACACAAAAATAAAAATAATCATAATATGATATAATATATATAATTATTGTCATTGTTTATAATCCAATAGGATAATTTGTACATAATAAGTATCATATTATGCTTGAATTTAAATTCGAAATTGGATTGAGATGGTCTAGAACAATGAATTCCGATTACAAAATTCGGATCCAGAGAATTTATAATGAAACGTTTATTTTAGATTTTTCGCCGTTTTCAAATGATCAGCTGTTATTTAAACCACAATTTTAATAATTAATAAATCAATTAATGCAATTACGTCATAATCGATTTAGTTTATATTTAAAACGAAAACCGAAGTTAGCAGTTTTTAAACACATATTATACTGGTGGGGGGGGGGGGTTTAGGAGATTTTCGGCTGATTTGTGATTTTGTAAAATAAACAATACTTTTTTCTAAAGTTTTGAACCCTAATATGATTCGATAATATAATAAAATATAATATATAAATAATTTTCAGTTATGAGCTACTCACCAGTTCTTTTTTGTCGTCCGGCAATTTCATGTGGGACGCGAGCTCGAAAATTGGTAACGGGAACACCATCGGTTTGGGACGCCGGAGCGGTGGGTCCTGTCTGCGGACCAAGTCCATGAACCCGTCGATGACACCCGGACTGGGATACAGCTCGATGTCAGATGGTAACACGTAGTGCGTGGTGGCCGACTCCCGGGCCACGTTCCGGCCCACGTTCACCGGGTACAGCAGCTTCTTTTGGATCTTGTACGCGGCGGACAGGTTGGTCCACGGTGGCGGCGCCGAACAGTTCGCCACCAGCGCATCGATGTCATGGTCCAAGTGCGGCACCGATTTGGGCACGTGCCCCGACCCGAAGTACATGTGGAACGTCACGTACTCGGCTACTAGCGGCGAACCGCACTGTCGCAAGTAACGGACAGACGCCAACGTAGGCACAAAGTCGGTGCCCGGCGTGTAAAGCGCCACCGATATTGGACCTCTCCACCTGAAGAGAATGAAAACACGTGATACATCGATAAATTAGCAGCGTTTTAAATTACTTGGGTGACCACAAGCTGGAACGTTACCGGAAATTTCATTTTGCTTTTCAGTGGTGAGAGTCTATTTTCGAAATCCTCAAGATACGAGGGGAATCTTAAAAATAAGGTCTCCTAAGCCGTTGCGTCGCCGCATGAAGCACTAGGCGCAATCCGGCAACACTGCCGAGTTCCTTGGTTCCCTCCAATACCACTCTGACCGCCGTAGAGCATGTGAAACAGTGCAAGCAGTGGCCAATCAGACGCAGCAACTGATCGCAATGTTTGAGTGGTAAATGATCGGGTACTCTCCGTATAGCCTCGACGTCACAACTAGTGATTTCCACATGTTCCCCTCCCCGAAGAAACACCTAAGAGGGATGACGGATAACGAGGTGCAAGAGGAGGTCAACTCGTTCGAGCGCGACGGCCTGCCACTTTTTTCCTAGTCGTGGACATTTGCGCAATCGGAAAGAAATTCGTAGCATCACTGACGAACGTTTTTAACATCCACACATTTTTCACCGTAAAATTCAACTAATTGGCGATAAATTTCGATCGGTGCCACTTTTTTCGTGGTTAAAAATCGTATGACAGACCGCATTTCACACCTGGACAGAGACGCGAGGAAGAGCTCCATCATGGACGGCTGCTATGTCAAGACTGAGCTGTCGACAATGTTCCGCGACGGTCAGATTGGTAGTAGAGGTAATCAAGGAACACGGCGGTGTTGCCGTATTCCTAGCTCTTCATGCGGCTACCCAACGACTTAGAAGACCTTATTTTTAAATTTCCCCTCGTTTAAATATTAAGTTTTTTTTGAGTGCTCAAAATTATACTACAATAAAAATTATCAGGGGGGATGGATGGAGTCCAGACACTAAGGACTCGCCCACTGAATGCACGTTCCTGATTACAGGGTTACAATTGTAAGCACAATTTTGGTGATTTAGAAATTAAAAAATAGAAACAAATATTTTGAGAAAATCTTTCTTATCATCCAATTTATACTATATAATACTCATCACACTCTCAAATATAAAAATAATTAAAGTCAGACATTCATTTAGTTTTATGATTTTGCCAAAACTCTTCATTGAAATTGGTCAAAAATGAGATATAACATATTCTATTCAACATGCTTTAAAAAAAAAAAAATGAATTAAAAGCTTGAACTGTATAATCTAAAATGTTTTTTGTCCAAAGTAATTATAAATAATTTATGATATAAGTGGAATTGTAATATTAAACCGTTTATAGTTTCGATGTACTATGTTTAGATAGGTAATTAATAATTTACAATCAATTTAAAGGGTGTCGAGAATCTCTCTATAGTTAAATTCTCTCTCGAAATCATACAGAATCCCATTGACATCGTTAAATTACATCTATTCATATAAAACATGATATGTGTAAAAAAAATAAGGTTGTTATTGTTGTATATTCAAAAAATATTTGTAGTTTGTTAGCATTTTACCGTAAGTAACTATACGGTATATTATATACATAAAAGGGACAACTCCATTTTAAATATATAGAATCTTTCCACGATTATTGAGAACATTCAATAAATCTGCGTAGTCATGCGATATTTAATTGTATTTTTTTGTATTGTCGTCGGATCTAATAGTACAGATTTTTGTGTCCTCACACATATTTTTTTCGTATTAATTATTTCCAGTAGTAATCAAATAAGTGGATTTAATTTCGGTTTAGCATTGTCAATATAATATGTATTCAAATATCTAACGTTACACTTAATTGTTGTACTACACGTGTGTGAATTAAAAATAAATTGGAATACACTAAAATATGTTGATGAAATGATATTGGACATTCAAAACTTAGAAAATCGGTCGAATCCATAAGCTTTATCATAAAAACCGTTGAAATATGATAATAAATAATCGATGATAAAAACATGGGGAGAGGGGATTACTGATTAAAATAAAAACAATGTTTAACTGATTAATCAACAGACGGCAGTTCTGTGGCCATATTATTGAAATCGAATGACTCAGCGCCAAATGTATTGTCTGTTTTCATTTATATTGGTCAGTTGGTCACACTGTATTTCATTCACAGTGTTGATATACGGACCTGTTCAATAGTGGTTCCAGGTTGTCAAGGAACGTAAAGTCAGCGTGGGTGGTGTACGTGATGGACTCGTCGCACCGGAACCATCGGCGGGCCGGCACATAGTTGTACAGGACCCAATAGTCACCACGCTGAGCGATCCGCCGGCGATTGGACTTGTCCTGGCAGCCGAGCAGCTCGCGGAGCGGCCGGACGTTCACGGCCGTGTTGGTTTTCGCCACGGCCACGGCGGCCATGATGGACGGGTTGGACGCCGTCGTGGCCACGGTGGTCGTCGTGGTCGTCGTGGACGTCTGTTGTTGGGTGGGTGAGTCTTTTTTCTCGGGCGTCCATGTTTCCGGCGGCTGAGCACCGGACATCGATCCGCTGCCGGCAGTACCGGCCGATGTGTCGCCGGAGGCCGAAATGTCCGACGAGTCGATGGCGGTAGCGGCGGGCACGGACTTAGGTTTGATGCGCATCACGTGACCGTCGTCCCGTAACGTCGTCCCTGAAAACCCAAACACGTGATTAGATATTGTCGTATAGATGGAGACAGTGGCTGAACTTTTTAAAAATCACATCACAAGGGGATATTATAGTTTTAACGGATACGTCAGTCAAGTCAACAATAGTTGAAGATGACGTGTGCGATGACATGGCGTGCAACGATTTCCAAACTGGAATTTTATGGGAGGGGGAGGAGAGGTCTTCCAGATACTCACTCAAAAGTAAATCAGAGTTGACGAAACGAGAGTCGTCGGGTATAGGAGGCTACATCCACTTAATGACCAAAAGGCAACAATATACTACTTAGAGAAAGACATAGTTTTACATAATATGAAACAAATGCATTAGTGATGAAATCGGACACGGCCAGAATATTCCGATGGACAAATTAACGAGAATCTAAAATATCCACAAACAATACTTGAATTGGCATACATCATCTTGGCAGGCTGAGAACAATGGTTGGAAATACATAACCAATTTAAAATAAATTTGCACAAATAGGCAAACTTGCAGATGATTGGTAAATATAGTATGCATTTTATAAAGTGCTTTAATTTCTCAGTAAATTGCACTGAGGAGCTTTCGACCTGGCACATACAACATTATTGAAGTAACAAGATACGATAAGAGGGAATTTACATAATAATAAATCTCTAAGGATACGGAGGAAGAAAAACCTGGAGATGCAACAGTTATAGAAGTGATGGATTTGAAAACCGATTGGAATAATGAGACTTACGTTAACTAATGAAGTTGGATGTAAGAGAAGAAAATCTAAACAGAATGTCAGTGGAAAATTGTAGTACAAGATAATGAAATGAAGTGATTTAGACTCTTATATCTGATAAATACTAGAATAAGAATAATCCATATTACCAATGTCAACAGTTCGTAATTTTTATTTTTGATAATTAGATTGAGTATTTTCCAAACAAACCTATAGCGTTAAGTTTTGACATTATAATATATAAGACATTTAATGATTTATAGAATTGCAAATTTAGAGATCCAAATGTTGGTAAATATAAAAAATTAATACTTCGAAAATTAAAAAAATCTTTGTTTTTCGAAAAATAAATAAATTTTAACATTTATTTTTAGTTACTATCATTTCCGTGTATTCTTAAAAATGTTTTATTTAGGTTATATTTTAGATTTGACTTTTATAGAGTTTTCCCTTAGTTTTATTAATTTATCCTACACCTTCGCAGACAGTATCACAATACATTCGTATATCCCTATTATGACCAAATTTTCTTAAATTCCCCCCCCCCTACAAAAAAACCCCAAATATTTCAGGAATTATCAAACTCTATGCAAAGTAATTATTTTAATTTTAACTTAAAATATTTATTGTTTTTATGCGAAAAGAAGTCCAAAAACGCATTCAACACGAAACACCAATATATTATTATTATTCTAGGGAAACATTTATTTTAAAGTGTTTTAGAGGGGAAAGTACGTGCGTAAAACGGGTTGTAATATTAAAGTACGAATTTTTTTTATCCTATATAATATGTATGTATACCTACAATATATTTTTCATAGATTCGGGTCACGGTGTGGTAAGAATATTATAACGTCACTTTGGTTTTTATTGATGATCGGCTATTAATTTGTTGCAATGCGCACGGTAAAGTGGAACGGCCTAATTAATGACCGAAAATCGTTTAAGTGATCGCTCGTATCTATATGATTTACTCAACGTAAAATGAATTATCAAACTCTGTCGTTTATCAAAAGTGTGCTAAACTACGAATTTCATTTATAGGCTATTGATACATTAAATACAGAAAATGATATGAAAAACATTTAAAAGTGATGCATGTGCATATTCCATATAAGGTACCTACTATGAAAAATAAGTATTTTAAACTTTTCATCCATTGAATATAGGGAAATAACTTATTTCTGTTTAACATATAAAGTAACCAAAATTCAAGTACTCATATATATTATGTTTGTTTAGTACCTACTCGTATATGTCCCATAAAAATGTATAGACGATATTAAGCTCACGGACTTTACAATATTTCAAGTAATTTTGATCATTCAAATTTGAATAATTATTAATACATGTATATAGCGGTTTAAAGATATTTTGGAATATATTGTGCGTTTTGGGACCGAAAGATCTGCGAAGGATTGTGGTTAAATCTGAACTGAACTAGATACGTAGATTTTCTTTAACTTGTATATTTTTACGAATTTTTTGAACTTTTTAGTTATTTTTTTAAAAATACTTATGGGACTATTATACTAAACATACCCACGTGTGCTAACAATTTCGTCTTCAACAAAATTAATTATATGTAAGCATGTAAATTTGATGTTTGCCCATTAATTTACTTACATTACCTGTACAATTTAAAACGTATTTCACAAGGTCGTACACAGGTGCGTATGTAAGTAGCAGTCAAATTACTAGTTATAATAGCAGTTACATAGTACTAGTGGTTTTAAGTAGGTAACTAATTAATAATATCATTATTCATTGATTATGTTGAATAATGATTAAGATTAATCGCATGGATCGAGCACGTCGTGTGGTTTTGGTCACGTGAGGGGAATCGGCAAACCAGCAATTATTGATAAATCATGTTGGGCGATTTTGTTGGTAATTAACTTTTACGATCATCCACCTTTTTCAAAATAGATACTTATAATAAAACCAATGTTAGACGGTAAGAAATTATAAAAATACAGCTGATGTCAATGAGTATAATTGTATTTTATAATATGGACATTTGAAAAAACTATACCTAATATTTATAATTAATAATAATTACACACACGCATCATATTAGTATTCATTTTTTATTTTGTTATAACCACTTATTTGTTTATACAAATAAGTGGTAATATATTAGTTTGGGTTTATGCCTGGGAGGTCAACAATGGAGCCAATATTTTGTGTGAGACAGATTGTAGAGAAGTACAGAGAAATCAAAAAGAAATTGTGTATGGTATTTATTGATCTAGAGAAGGCTTATGA